>CAKNYM010053796.1:40415-53025 GCA_932195095.1 Andricus curvator | reverse complement strand
CAAGTCACGCCTACCCCGAAAGGGAAATGGCTTAATGGTATAATAATGATAATAATAATAATAGGTTACGTTGACGTTTTAAATCGAAAATTGGTGTTTTCAAACAAAAATGATTGTAATTCAAACAAGATTTAGAATCTTTCAACAATTTTGAATTATGTTAGTGTTTTTCGTCGGAAATGGGTATTTTTAATTTAAAAAAATTAGATTTCACACAAGATTTACAGATTTTTAACAACTTTAGGTAATGTAACATTCTTGATCGTAAATCGCTGATTTTAAACAAAAAAACATTATGTTTCAAATAAGATTTACAAGGTTAAATAATTTTTTGTTACGTCATGTTAGCATTTTTCGCCTAAAATTGCTACATATTGTTAATTAAAAATCATTAGATTTCAAAGAATATTTACATTAATTATCAAAAATATTGTCATTGCTCTTCTATTATTTTAAATAATAAATAACTATCAAATACAATTTTTTTATATTAAGGCCATGTGAGCGTAAGCTCAAATTCTTTTTTTACATTTTTTTCAAAATCAACTTACGTTCACACGAAACGCGATATCGAGTTGAAAATTTGGGAAACTAAATATGAAGCACTAAGAATCACGGGTCTGGTCCTAAATTTGTATAAGTATAAAAAAAAAAATTTTATAACAAACTTTTTTTTGCTTTTTTCATAATTATAACAATTTAGGACCAGACCCGCGTTTCAATCTTAGTGCTTCATATTTAGTTTCCCAAATTTTCAACTCGATATCGCGTTTCGTGTGAACGTAAGTTGGTTTTGAAAAAAATGTAAAAAAAAGTGAGGTTACGCTTACATGACCTTAATATTAATTTTATATTTTAATTTAGAAATTGCGCAAGATAAAAAAAATAATCGCGCACGTAGCGCGCGCGATTTTTTGCTAGTAGAATAAAAAAAGAGGTTGTATACCTACATGTTCAAAAATGGTTTTCTGTCTGAAATTGAATGAAATTAAAAATCTGCGATAAAGAAATAAAAAGTTGAAAATCTAAAAATTGCGTTTAAGAAAAAAAAAAATTTTGAAGTGAATAGAAATCCTTGATTATGTTTACCATTTTGATGATGAATGAACAAGAAACACCCTGAGCGTCGTTAACAGTTCTGATTGTACAGCTTGTATTGTACGACGCCTCCAACAAAGTGGCTAATTTTATTTGCAGCTATGCTATTTCCATTGCAGGGAAGGCTTTTTTCGTTCGACTCGAAAATTCTGTTTATTCTACGTCTATTTTCAACCTCCTTTTTTCACTAAATAAAATTATTGCTCATTTCAATGTTGCAAAAATTAAAGAAAACTAATAATAAATAATGATTTTAAAAAACTTTTGAAATTGTTATATACTTACAGAATTGGGGCGCCTTCAAATTTAAAAAAAATTCAATTCCGATTTATTTAGAGTCAATAATTGAAGGGTGGCAGTACAGAACTAGATAACCATCATGTTTTCTAACATGGGTTTATTGCACAAAAGATTCTTAAAAATTCAAACACACGTTGTAATAAAAGGATTTGTTTGAATTCTCATTTTTTAATAAAATAAAAAAGAGTAATTTAAATTTTGGTTAAATTTTAGAGTAATATTTTAGCGTAGTATTTTAGCGTTGTATTTTTGCGTAGTAATAATTTTTTTCTTCCCTTCACGATATTTTTTGAAATTATTATCGTTCATTGAAAAAAAATTCTTTTTACAGTCCTTTCACCTAACAATCGTCTATCTTAGTGCGACACCGTCACAATAAACTTTGATTTTCTCGGAACAGAATAATTGGTTTGTATCAAACATTTATTATTCTTATTCAGCTTCCCCATACCCCGCAATCAAAAACTCAATATTTCGGGATTATGTTTTAATTTCTATCGAAACAGACGATTTTACATTCTTTTATCGCAGTCCGCAACCAAGTCTGTTCCAATTTGTGGTCAGTGTCACTTTGAGATTTCCTCGCAAATGAATCAATGCTTCTAATCAAATTTTTTTGGCTAAAATCAGCAACACGTCATCTCGGAAGTGGACTTCCGTTTTACCTTTAAATTGTGATTTCGATTTTACAAAATGTTTTTTCGCTCTCCTGAAAAATTCTGACTTTCTTGGTTATCTAGTTCTGTACTGCCACCCTTTAATTGAAAAAATTGAAGTTTAATAAAAATGCAAATAATATTTTTCATGCTGAAAAACTCTACTTTGGACTTGATAAAAAATTTATAATAATAAATAATTAAAGAATGAACAAATTAATGAGATTTGGGTTTTTTTAAAAAGTATTCATCTGGTCTAGAAAGTGATGAGTAACTTAAAAAGGGATGAAAATGGGTGACACGCTCTTGACATCGTGGACAGTTTTTCAGGAAAAAACTGAGATCTCAATGTTATGATAGTGTCTCATCCTCTTTAGAATACACAAACTTTGTAAAACGACCCACATGTACCAGCAAAAGAAAAGTTACTACACAATCGAGGTCATTACTCGTCGAGGTGGATCTTTTTTCGCCCAAATGAAACATAAACACGAGTTATTTTCTCATTTTTCTAAACCCCTGACATGTTTTTTAAACATTTTTTACAATAGACTCGATTCTCAGATAATTTTTATTAAAAAACACTGCAAAAAAGAATAAAAAAGGTTCGTAGCCTATTAAGACGTTAATTAAGTCGTTTAAACCTCCTTCTCTCATACTTTCCCATCCCTACTCCGCCTACTTTCCCCTCCCCTTCCCTACTTCCCCTCCCCACACTGCACAATTCTCTATCCCTCCCTCCCATAAATTCTTCCTCCTCTACTATCCCCTCTGTTCACTTCCTCAGCTAATACTCCCGTTCCCCTACTTCCCTTCCCCAGGCATGACTTTCCCAACCCCACTCACCCGCACTACCCTACTAGTCCTCCTTTCACTTTTCCTCTACTTCCCCACCCCTAATTTCCCCTCAATTCCTCTATTTTTCCTTCCCCTAATTTCCCCTACTTCCTCACCCCTAATTTCCTCTTACTTTCCAACTCCTCATTTTCCCTTACTCCCCCCCTCTTACTTCACCAACCTAATTTCCAATGTATCGAAACTATTAGGGTTTCTGTCCGGGGCTACGAAAGCCTAATTAATAACTTTTACACGTTGGCTGTTCTTTCCGTAATTTTTGCGTCAATATAATCGATGGTTTTTTTTACCTATAGTAAGGGGCCGTCCATTAAAAATTCATCTTATAGCTTATAGTTCACCAGACGGTCACGTAGGCACGTAGGCAAATTGACAATAAATGCCAAAAAACGCAGAATTTCGTTATGTGGGGGGGGGGGGGGCTAAGGCAAAACAAGAGTTGACGGCCCCTAAACGTAGCAAAATTAAGGGCAAGTGACAGTCTGTCACGTGACCAATTAGTACATGTTAATAATGTTCAGCGGCTTTATAATTAGGAGAATGAATATATTGTGCTCGCATTTTGGTAAACGATTCAAAATATACGAAGGCACATCTGTCTGTCCTATTTGAGTTTTTATTTTGCATTCCAAATAAAAAATTAATAAAATAGCAGTATTTAAACAAAATGAAAACTCAAATGGGCCAGACAGAGATGCCCTTATATATTTTAAACCTTTTCCCAAAATACCAAAAAAATATTCACATTTTTCAAATTATAAAGTCAGCGGAGATAAACCATGTAATTGGAATTTAAAATTCCAAGAATTAAACAATTTTCCAACCTAAAAAAATTATTTCTTTTTATTTATAAGAATAATTATTTCATAACGTACAACTATTTATTAATATGGACTCAAAAGGTAGCTTATTTTGTAAAAAAGAGAGGTAAATTCATTTAATTCAATTTGAAGTTTTAAAGTAAATGATTTAGTTTATTGAACTTTATTTTACAATTTTGTAAAATAAGAGCAAGAGGGATGAAAATTGTCTACATCAATATGAGGGAAACATTTAAATATATTAATTTTTTATTAAAAAACCTAGAAAAATTGGAGAAATTTAATTTTCGAGACGACCCAAGTCCGAGAGCATCCAAATTTTTAAAAAACTAACATTCGTTCAAGCAATCAAATACCTGCACAAAAATTCAAATTAATTTCATTTTGTGGATTTTTATTTGCAAAATGATTCAGGTCACAAGAAACTTTATTTCCTAAAATAAACGATAAATATAATTAAATTTCAATTGAAAGACGAGCCATCTTAGAAAGGATGCAAACTGAATTTTTAAAGCGCCAAAATTCAATTTGTATCATTTTCATTTTGAAATAAGGTCAAGAAAGCTCTCAAGAAAGCTCAAAGACTTTAAATATAAATTCAAGAAAGATTATTTTATATAATCATATTAAAGGGGGGAAAATTCAGGGATTTAAATTTGAAATTTCATAAATTTAATTTAATTTCTAGTTTATTGGTACAAAATTTATTTCATAAAGTGAAGACATTGAAATTTAAACATATCACAACTTAAGTTAATTTCATTTTCACTTGCAAAATAATTATGACTGATAGCAGTTTATTTTACAAAATATGATCAAAGAACAATTAAGAAATACAAATTTGAAAATTCAACAATTTAATTTTATCTTGAAAAATATTTATTGCTATGTAAGCAAACTTATTGTTAGAAAACTATAAAAGTGAAAAGAATTCAATTTTTGATTTGCACGACTTTATTTCAATACTGCTAAATATAAAAAAGTGAACTGAGAAAAGCGCCCTATTTTTTGAGGCATTCAAATTCAAAATTCGATTTTAAAATCTAAAAGTTTTTAGATTTACAGCGTTTCAAAAATTGGAAGCTCTCAAACTTTGAAATTCTGAAAATTTGATAAACTATTTCACGCTCAATCAGATAACAAAAAAGAAAAGAATCTTGGAGCGGAATCCATTTCAAATCAGACAGGTAGGTAGGTACACTTTAATTTGTAGAATTTCATGGCGACATAATATGTTTTTTTTTAAATTAATCGAAACGTATTTTTCTGATGTTAGAAAAAAAAAATTCCTGCAAAATTATGAGTCTTTTAATTTTGAAGTTTGTTAAAAAACACCAATTCTTTCCTTGCATCTCTATAACTTTTGACTTAATTGAGACATTTAAAGTTTCGCATTTTTCTTGCAAACAACAACCGATTGAACAAAATGCTCAAAAAAAATTTCGCCCATTTTATAAAATTCTCCAAAAATATCTCAATTTTTCGGGCAAAAAAATTCTCGCGGCCACAAAATTGATTTGGCTTGCATACAAACTTACTGTATATCTTCTTCCTATAAGCAAGACTTTTTTTTAATATTGGTTGAAGTAAATAAAGTGTGATTTTCTATTAAATTTGAGTTCATTTTCGTGAAAAAAAATTCTCTTGACCACAAAAACTGTTTGGCTCGCATGAGACACAGGATGGCTTCCTTATAGAAGTGAAAATTTAAGAACAAAAAAAGGTGGGTTTTTTGTGAAAATAAGTTATTTCTCTCTAAAAAAAACGATACCATCTTGTTAATTTTTAAACTTGTTAAAATTTTTAACGGATTTCAAGATAACTCTCATCAGAATCTGGAAAGAAAATTTAAAGCTCTGAATTAAGTCTAAAGTTATAGAAGTTTAAAGAAACAATATTGGTGTTTCCTTGAAAAACCAACTTTAAAATATAAATACTCACAAATTCGTAGAGAAATGTTTTTCATAAATCGGAAAAATACGTTTTGACTAATTTCCTCTAAAAGAACAACATATTTTATCGCAAAAAGATTCTACGACTACAAGTGTACCAACTTGCCTGATAGGTATAATTTTTTTGATTATGATTCACGACTTAATTTGTAATAAAAATTAATTTTTCCTACTTACTTAAAGTTAAGATTTTTGAAGGAAAAGTGAACTTCGACAATTCCGGTCGTTTTCACTCGAGTTCTAAGTATATCTTGTTCCGTAGGTTGGTACTCCCTCGCACCTAATCGATCCAAATCGTCGAGGAAGCTGTAAAATAAAAAAATTCAATAAATTTCAATTTTTAAAAACATCAATAAATAATATGTAGAAAACTTCTCAATGTACAAAATAAAAAAAATGGTCAAAAGGATGAATAGAGAATGGATGAAAATAAATTAATCAAATCTGTCAAAGGAGCGCCTACAAATATTTACATACAAAATGTTTGCCGATTCAATAGTTTTCGACGAAAATAGATTGATATAATATGACTTCGTACCTTAACCTTAAAATAACTAACACGTTTATTTTATATGAGTATTAATTTGCCAAATTTAATATACGCTTTTTCGCCGTTTTCGAGTAAATCGACATTTAAATATTCGCGAAAAATACATCCGAACGGCCAATAACTCAGGCAGTATCCCTCAGCTTCATAGCCAGAAGATTGCGTGTTCGATTCTCCCTGGGTGCATTTTTTATTTATTTAAATGTTCAGTGATTTAGAATGTTTATAAACATAATTTCCTTTAATAATCTTCCAAAATTCTGCAAATAATAATTTTGCCATGCCTTCTTCACGGAAAAACTAACGTTTTCAAACAAAAAAAGGTGTTTTTTTACTTTTTTCGCGAAAAATATCAATTTAAAAAAATCAGTTTTTACGTGAAAAATGGCATTTAAAACATTATATAATACATTTTGAAGGTTATTAAATAAATAAAAAATGAATAAAGAAAGTTCAAGCAGCGAGAATCGAACAAGCAACCTTTCGGCTATGGACCCGAGTCTCGAAAAAGGTGAAAAAGTAAACATTACTGCTTTGAAAAATAAAAACTCAGATAATGAGCTTTCATTAAAAAAATTATGAACCGAAATTAAAATTTACATTTATCGGCGGTACGCTATTTTGAAAACTGTTTTCACCCCTCCCCTTCTTCGTCACAGGTCATCACAAAAAGCTTGAACTTCCAGAGTGACGTCACATATACAATCATCCCCCCCTCTTTCCAGACAAAATTTTTTATCCAATTTAATTTCATACATTTTTTAACAGATTCTACATCCCAAAATGCTCTCAAAACAGGGGAAATAGGGTGATTGTTCACGAAAATAAGGGAATAAAATCTTTAAAATAAAATAAATATTTAGGTACCATATTTTTTATTCAACATGAAACGCTTAAGATTTCAAGACGAAATATATTGCATTTTCAAAACAACAGTTGACTTTTCAACCAAAAAAGATAAATTTTCTACCAAAGAAGATGAATTGTCAACAGAATAGTTGAGTTTTTAAGATAGAAAGTTGAATGTTTTAGAGAAAAGTTCACTAATAAACTCAAAAAGATTAATTTTCTACCAAGAAGGATTATTTTTCAACCAAATAGTTGAATTTTCAAAAAACAACCAATTTAATTTTAGACCAAACACTTGCATTTTCAACTAAATAGTTGAAATTTCAAGCAAAAGAGCTCGCAAAAGAGACGAATTTTTAACGAAATAGTTGAATTTTCAACCTACAAAGACGAATTCAGAACCAAGTGGTCGAAATTTTCCAAGAAAAAAGAATTATCTTCAACCAAAAACAGTTGCATTTTTAACAAAATAGTCAAATTGTCAATCCAAGAAGACGAATTTTTTAGAATACAGTTAAATATTTTACCAAGAACGTTTCTTTCTACCAACAAAAAATGAATAATTATCAATCCAAGAAAGATGAATTTTGAATCCAAGAAGACAAATGTTCAACAAAGCTGTTGAATTTTCAACAAAATTATTAAATTTTCAACAAAATAGTTCGATTTTTGACAAAGTAGTTAAATTCTCAACAAAATAGTTGACTTTTCAATCAAAAATGATTAGTTTGAACGAGAAAAAAAAGTTGATATTTCAACCAAGAAAAGATTTTAATTTGTAATAAAAAACAGTTGAATTTAACCAAAAAGATAAATTCAAAACAAAAAATGTAATGGCTGATGTTTCAACAAAAAAATATTTTTATGTTAAATCAAAAACAGTTGCATTCAACCAAAAAAGACGAATTTTCAAGAAAATAATTGAATCCTCAACTAAAAAACAATAATTTTTAACCGAACTGTTGCACTTTTAACCCGTAAAGATAGAATTTTTACTAAAGTAGCTGAATTATCATATATCATACCAAAAAGATGAATTTTCAACAAAAGTGTTAAATTTTCAATTAGGAAAGATTTTTCAGTCAAGAGAAAAAAAAATCAACAAAATTTTGTTGAATTTGCAAACCAAAAAGATGAATTCTCTAGAAAAAAGTTGAATTTTCAACCCTAAAATATGACTTTCCAACCGAAAAGCCGAAACAGTCGAATTTTTTACAGAATAAAATGAATTTCGAACAAAGCAGTCCAACTTGCAACCAAGTAGTTGAATTTTCAATGAAGAATTTTAATTTTCTGCTAAAGAAGACGAATTTACAAAAAAAGCATAGATTTTCAATCTAATTGTTCAATTTTCATCTAAAAAGATCAACTTTCAAAAAATAATGAAATAGTTCAATTTTCAATTTAAAAAATTAATTTTCAACCGAAGGAAAAAAAGACTTTTCAACAAAATAGTAAAATAAAATCACTCATTTTCATTTTTTCACGCATATCAATAAATTATTATTCACGTTTATAGTTTCCATATGTGACGTTACATTCTGTGTTCACCCCTCCCCCCTTATGTCACAAATCGCCACAAACCGTTTACCCCCCCCCCCTGGCAGTGTGACGTAGTTTTTGAATTACCCAAAAAATATTTTTTTCAAAGGTGGGTTTTGGCTTTGAGAATCGAACTAATTTTTGGAAAAATGTGGACAAACTTTGGAGGCTACGTGCATTCGCACCTTGTTGGTAGAAGAGTCGCTTTAAATTCAGTTCGTACGCTTTGCGGTGACCTCAAAAATATTCAAGTCCTCGACGCCGCCACTACTGCGCCCACACTGCCGTTTCGAGTACGCAATATCGATTTGGCTCAACCCTGCGATTCAAGATTAAATAGCTTTTCCAGACTAATATTTTCCAGCCAGAAAAATCGTATCTTTCAAAACCGACGATACATCGAACCCGGTCCAATTTCATTTTCTGACTGAAGCTCCTATTCAGCTCGAAAGGACATGTCAGTGATTGATAGGGAATACAAAAAGCCTTCTTTATTTTCTGACCGACAAATATCAAGCACTCCGCAGGAAGAAGTTTTATATAAATTCAATTATTTCGTTGTTTATCATTCTAAATTTTCCCTGTATTTTTTCTAAACTAATTGAAGAATCCAAATCTTTTAGATTTGGAATATTTACTAATCAAAGATTTAACATGTTTAATTTTAAAGGTCTTCAAATTAAGTTTAATCTAAAATATTAAAGCGTCAAACATCAATTTCAAACCGCTTTCGAAATTTAATATTTTCAAACTTGGACGCTTTAATTTTAAAATGTTTCCAAAATGATATTTAAACAAATTGGAACACTTTTAGTCTAAGAAGCTTCCCTTGGAAACTTATATTTTAAAACCCTTTTAAAGATGACTTTGAAGTTGTATTTCGAGTTAAATAAAAAAAAAATCGAGAAATAAGGTTATTACTACAATTTTAATTAACTTGATTTCCAGTAAATTAGAAAAATAATTTTCATTGAGGATAAATTGAGAGCCATCAGAAGACTTTCAAGTGGCTCTTACGTTCGCGTGCATGTTGGTCGCAACAAGTAGTTCCTACCTGATATTGCTAATTTGATCGCCTGCAATACATCGCAAGAAATCAAATTTATTGCACCCTTCGATCAGGGTGGCCGCAAAACTTCATCTTCAAAATTCGCCGACTTTTCCCTTATTTTTCCCTGACTGATTTTTAATTTTCTCTGGCCATTAATATTTAAAGACCAACATGATAATCTTGTAACACTTTTAATACACAATCTGTTATAAATGAAATAAAACAATTCTAAATTTAATTGTAGCCATTTTTAATTTATTATTCTCATTGCTGCCACAGCCTTCATTTACATTACATTTGTAACTCAAAAAGTGACTGAAAGTGAATAATCTTAAATTAATAATGTGACTAATGTCCTTTTGAATTGAAAAATAATTCAAAAGAATTCGATTCCTAAGACTTCAAAACAATTCAAGTAAACTTCAAAAGAATTCAAATGCATTGGAAAAATTTTAAAACCCAGAAAATTCCATTGATTTTAATAAAATTGAAGTAAATTTAGAGGAATTTGAGGGACATGAGAAGAATTTGATGAAATCAATTAATTCTTGTGAATAAATTCTTTGAAATCTATTAAAATATGATATCATCCTGTGAAATTACATGAAATCTGATGATATTTCCTGAAATCCTGGAAAATCGTTCTATATATTCGGAAATTCTTTAAAACCTCAGGAATTTTTTGTAAACCCCTTAATATAATTTAAATCCTTGCAAATTTCTTGAAAATTTTTTAATCTCTTGAAAATGCCTTGGAATCTTTTAAAATACTTCAAAATATTTCAAATTCTTTGAAATCGGTTGAAATAATCTCTTGAAACTTTTTAAAGCTCTTGAAAATTCCTTGAAATTTTTAAAAATACTCTAAGATTCTTAAAATCCTTTGTAATCACTTGAAATCCTTTGAAACTTTTTTGAGCTCTTGAAAGTTTCTTAGAATTTTAAAAATGTCCTAAAATCTTTCAAATTCTTTGAAATCTCTTCAAATTATTGAAATCTATTACAAATTTCTTGAAATCTTTTAAAATACCCTAAAATATTGCAAATAATTTTGCCATTTTTAGAAATGCCTTTAAACATTTTAAAGTTCTTGAAAATTTCTTGGAATTTTTAAAAATACCCTAAAATCTTTGAAATTCCTTCAAATTATTGAAATGATCAAAAATGTCTTATAATTTTTTTGAATAGCCAACAAGATTTCAAAAAAATGTAAGAAAATTCTGAAATAGGTATAGACCTCAATTCAATAGTGCTTAACCCATGGGTTAATTTATTGAAAGAAAAGTGACTAAAGTTATCTTTTCATTTAAAAAAGGGACTATAGTGACTTTATCTTATAAAATTGGCTGAAAAAAGATTTAAGAAAAAAAAGTGACTAAAAGTAACTGTATGGCAATGCTGATTATTCTTGACAGTTACTTGAGTTCTTCTTACAGGCATTCCCTGACTTTTGCAATTTTCTTTCGAAATCCCTAACTTCCTGCAATTTATTAATTGAATAATAACTCAATTAAGATAATTTGAACTAAAATTAACATTTTTTGAAACAAAGAAAGCAATAAAAAATTAAGTATAATAAATGGAAATATTAAAAAAAATATGTGCAAGCCTACTCTATGGCAATAATAGTTTTAAAATAAAGATTAAAAAAAAACAGAAAATTATTAAAATTTTTTATTAAAGTAACAGGGAGCATATTTTTGGAAAGGCTTCTTTTTCTAAATTGGGTGTCATCGATAGAAGCTTATATAATATTTTTTTCTACCTATTTACCCTTCGTATTTGATGAATCCTGACAACTTTTCGAATTGGACCAAATCTTCATGCATGAATTGGGTTCGAAGAGCTTCAATAAAAAAGTAGAACAGTTATATTTCTTAAAATTTATAATAATTATAATTATCTAAATAATATTTGTTTTGATTTGTAGATAATACCGTATATAATAACCAGTCAAAAATACCAGAATATTAAAAATTAACAAACAAACAAAATTGCTAATGATAAAAATATCGAATCTATTTTTAAAATGTGCTTATTAAAATTGTTATTTATTTAAGACTTGGATAAATCAAAACATTGGATACAAAATAATAGGAATAATACTTATTTATAGTTTTTTATCAACGATCTGCGACGCGTGTACTAAGATAAAATAAGCATTATTTGTGAAAAATGGTTAAATTGGTTGATACTTTGACACTAGATGAGATTGTTTTTTTTAAGTGGAAGTTTACTACCAAAAATAGTACTTCAAAGTGAGGCTACCAATAATCATTAGTAATATCGATACATAATAATATTAGTTAATAGGATCCTCAATCAATAATTACCATTCTTTGGAAGTAATGTCAAAACTCAAAGGTACTGTAACCATTTATAAGAGTACCAGTGGACAATTTAATAGCACTAATCGAGTCATGAATGTTATTTATTATTTTTACGATTAACGAATAGTATAATAAAAGAATAGTTCTTTCAATGCGAATAGTAACTGGAAAGATTATAAAATACACTATTATTATAATATAGACTAACAGTAGTATAATATAGACCAACTAATAGTTTATTTATATATATATATATAAACATAATCATTTATGGTTAATATATTGTGTAGTATGGAAAATTAATTAATAGTACACATACTTTTATATAATCAAAAAGTCAATGGAAATAAAGAAGATATCATCTCTTCAGGTGTTGGTACTATCTGGGATTTAGCTATGCCCAGGTTCAGAAACAAATAGTAATTTCAGTATATAGTACTTTTAATTACTCAACTATCAATCAGAAAATAAACTTTACAACCCACTAATGATAGTACCAAGGAGTATTAGTTCACACTAGCAATATAATTTAATACTACTGCGAGTCAAAGTACTATAAATTAAAAATAACACTTTTTTACTTTGATTCCGTTATTTAAAGTTCAGTTC
>CAKNYM010053796.1:0-35415 GCA_932195095.1 Andricus curvator | reverse complement strand
GCCTACCCCGAAAGGGAAATGGCTTAATGGTATAATAATAATAATCAGAAATATTGCGTTAGATCCCTTTTCCTTAGTGGTCTGATTTTAAAGTATTTTTATAATTCTTAATTCCACCAAAAACAGCTGTGATGCAAAAAATCTGCCAAGTACAACTAAAGGAATTTGTGAAATCAAAATTGGCCAAGTAATTTAAAAAAAAATATTCATAACAAAATATATCAGGAAACTTTTTAATTAAAAGAGCTCTACAGAAATTTTAAAATAAATTTATAAAGTCACATTGAACATTATACAACTTGTCGGGATTATATTATACCATCAATCTACAATACTCATACATTTATTACTACAATCATTTTGCTTATAACATTCAATCCCGCCAAGTTTTATAACACTCAAAAAAATGTCTGGTTAAATCAACCAGAATTCTGGTTAAATATGCCCTTACTATTTTTTCTGGTTAGACTAACCAGAATAATTGTGGTTGAATTAACCAGAATTCCGTTTAAATTAACCAGAAATTCTGATTAAAATAATCACAATTCTGATTACTTTAACCAGAAAAAATAGTAAGGCCATATTTAACCAGAATTCTGGTTGATTTAACCAGAAATTTTTTTGAGTGAATGTCTAATATTACTTTTTAAAATTTATTAAAAATTTTCTGTAGAGCTCTTTAGAAAAAAATTGCTTTATATATTTTATTATGAATAGTAAAAAAAAAATTACTTGGCCAACTTTGATTTACAAATTTATACAGTTTTATTTTCTACCAAAAAGACAAATTTTCGATTAAAATATTGAATCTTCAAGAAAATTTTTTTTTTAACAAAGTTGCTCAACTATTAACCAAGTAGTTGAATTTCAACCAAGACAGATTAATTCTCAACGAAAAATTTAATGTTTTATATTCTAACCAAAAAATATTTCGATTCTAAATAAAAAACAAGTTAACTCATCCAAAAAATACGAGTTTTGAACAAAATTGTTGATTTTTTAACCAAAATGCTAAATTTTCAAGGGAAGACGACGAATTTTCTAAAAAACAGTTGAATTTTCAACTAAAATGAAGAATCTTCAACCAAAAAAAAATGAATTTTCAAAGCAAAAAGAAGAAATTCTACAACAAAGCTGAATTAATTAAATTAATAAAATATTCAACAATGAAAAATGAATTCTCAATGAAAAATGTAATACATACATAGTAACAACACAACATTAATTTTCTACGAAATTGTTGAATTTTCATCAAAAAACGATGGGTTTTAAACAAAATTGTTGAATTTTGAAGCAAATAATTAAACTTTCAAATAAATAATTAAATTTTCAACCAAATAATATAATTTATATATAAAAAAAATGAATTCTCAACCAAAAATATAATAGTAGACTTTTCAAACAAAAATATAATAATAGACAATAGACAATAATAAACAAAAAATTTCAAAAGATATAATTTTTTCCCTCTGCGAAAATCTGTTTTTAAATTTTTAGAATAATTTTTTTAACGTATCGCATAATTTACTCAAAAAAAAATTTCTGCCTGGTATATTCTGCAACTGTACTTATAGAACATGTCTAATTTTACATGGATTCTTTATACAGACAAAAATTGTATGTAAAATATTTTTCATAAAATGATTGAAAGTATAAAGTATAAATTTTATTGTTTAAAACCACAATAAGTAATAATACAAAAACGCTGCACAAGGTATTTGGTTTACATCGTCGGGCTTACGTCGCTTTTTATATACTATTTTTATAAAGCATTCTTTTCATATAGTTTAGTTTTTTTATTAGATTCTTTCTCGTTATCATTGTTTAATTGTCTTTTTAAAGTGTAGATAATATCTTCCATTTGTAGAAATATCAAAGTTTAGAATTTAACTGCTACATTTGTGGTTCAAAATTGATCTTTTTGGTTTTAAACTCAACCATTTATGCAAAAAAATTCGAAGCGAAAAAATATAAACTGACAATTAATGAAATCAAATTTGAACTAACATCACATTCATTGCTCAAAGTACTTAGGTGGACATTTATGTCATTTGTTAAAAATTCGTCTTTTTGGTAGAAAATTAATCTTTTTAGTTGAAAATTCAAATATTTGGTTAAAAATTGATGTCCATATTTTATTCAAAATTCTTCTTCTCTGCTAGAAAATTAATCTTCTTCCTTAAAAATTCATCTTTTTGATTGAAAATTTAAATATTTAGCTGAACATTCAACAGTTTTGTTGAAAGTTCATGATTTGGCTTGAAAAATCAGCATTTGTTATGACATTTTTTTTATTGTTTGAAAAATCTTTCTTGGTGGATAGATTCGTGTTTTTGAATTGAAAATAGTGTCTTTAGTGTATTTTTTCGAAATAGCAGCAAAACAGCGTTATCGCTTTAAAAAAATGTCGAATAGTGTCAATAGTGTGTTGAGCCCGAGGCCTGAATTTGTAATATTATTATTCTAAGGGCTGCCACAGCCTAATTTATTTGAAAAAAGTCACCTATTTAAACCGAAAAAAGCAGAAAAAGTGCCTTACAAAAAACGTCGGATTGAAAAGTATTCGAAAGTATTGTATTTTGAATGCGATGTTGTCGAAAAGCAGATTTTCGGAGAATATCTCGTGAGTGCGAAGCAATAATTTTTAATTCGACGTTTTTTGCAGCAAGACTAATTTTTAATCCAAAAAGTGACTAAAAGTCAATATGTGACTTGAAACAATTAAAGTTAACATTAAAAAAAATGGAAATAAATTGGAAAAAATGTTAAACTCCAAAAAAGTTCATTGATTTTAGTAAGTTTAAAATGATTTTAGAAAAATACAAGGGAATTTAAAAGAATTTGATGAAATGTTGAAGAATTCAAAATTAGTTCAAAACACTTCAAGACGAATTAAACACAAACTAAAAATTTTAAAAAATCCATTGAACTGAATACAATTGATTTAAATTAGAAGAATTCAGGTAAAATAAAAAAATTCGAGAGAGATAATAAAATAATTCTGAATTCATTAGTAATAATTCATATTGAGTTTCAAATGAATTCAAATGAATTGCAAAACATATTTGAAAATCGCTTCAAATCTGTGAAAACCTACAAAATCCCTCACTTCTTGTGAATGAATTCTTTAAAATACATTAAAATATTATAAAATCCCGTGAAATTTTATAATATTCTCTTGAATCCTTTAAAATTTATTTAAATACCTTGAGAGCTTCTAAAATCCATTAAAATCATTGAAATCTTCGGAAATCTCATAAGACTCATTTAAATATTTTCAAACATATTGAAACCTTGCAGGTCCTATAAAATAGTTTCATATATTCCGACGTTCTAAAAAATTCTTTAAAACCCCAGACAATTTTTGTTTATTTCTCTTAAAGTCATTTAAAGCCTTTAAAATTACTTTGAAAAATTAATAATATCTTGAAAGTACATTAAAATCTTTAAAAACACTTTAAAATATTTTAAATCCTTTGAAATCTTTCAAAATTTCTTGAAACTTTTTAAGGCTCTTGAAAATTCCTTGGAATTACAAACAAAAAAATCTTAAAACCTTAAAATCCTTTCAAATTATTGAAATCCATCAAAAAATTTTCTTGGAATCTTTTGAAATATTTTAAGTGATTTCAATGAAATTCTGAAAGTGACTGTTTGGCAGCCCTAATTATTCTTGACAGAGACATAAAGTTTTTCTTAAAGAAATTCCTTGACTTCTGCCATTTTTTCAAAATCCCTGACTTTCCTCTGATTTCCAAGGCTTCCCTAATCTGCGGTCACCCTGGTTTCCCTAATCAAAATAAAAAATTAAAATTAATTATCAGGTTTTCCGCAAAACTGAATCTTCGAAATTCCCTGGCCATTAATATTTAAAGACCAAAATTCTGAACTTGTAACTTTTTACATACATAATCTTTTATGATAGGGTTAAAACGAATTTGAATTGATAAATTTTCAATTTCTAGACTGCCACAGCCTAATTTGCTTGGAAAAAGTTAGAGAGTGACATATTTAAACAAACAGAGTGACCAAAAGCTATTAATTCTCAACCCAAAAAGTTACTAACAGTGACTAATGAGGATTAATAATGTGTCCAACGTCCATTTGAATTTCAAAGAATTTCAAAGAACTCAATGAAATTTATAAAAATTCCAGGTAAATTTTAACGAATTCAGGATAATTTCATAAGACTTCAAAACAATTCAACTTATATTCAGAAAGATTGGAAAAATCCCCAAAATTTCCTCGATTTTAGTTAAATTGGAGTGAATTTAGTGAAATTTGAGAGAAATGAAAAGTATGACAAAATGCAATGAATTCAGTAAGTTTTAAATGAGTTTAGAAAAATGCAAAGAAATTTAAAAGAATTTGATGAAGTGCCGTGTTCAAGAAGAATTAAACAAAAACTAAAAAGAAATGAAAAAAATACATTAAATTTAATAGAATTAACTGAATTTTGAAGAATTCACGTTAATTTAAAAAAAAATCAGAAAATTCTGCAGAATTCAAAAGAATTTATACGAATTCAGGGTAAATTCGAAATGAAAGCTCGTGAAATTCTATTGAATCTGACGATACTTCATAAAATCCTTGACATTTATTCAAAAACCTTGAGAGCTTTTAAAATCCTTCAAAAACAGAGAAATCCTCGGAAATTTCATAAAATCCCTTGTAATCTTTTAAAATATCATAAAATAATAAATTAATTGAAACAATTTTATATTAATTCCAAATATTAGTTATGAATTACTTTTTAATATTTTTAAATTCCCTAAAATATTTCAAATTCTTTGGAAGCTCTCGAAATCCCTTGAAACTTTTTAAAGTTCTTGAAAATACCTTCAAATTTTTGATATTAGAAATTTCAAATCCTTTAAAATATTTTGAAATGCCTTGGAATTTATGGAAGCTCTTAGAAATTCCTTTGGTTTTTAAAAATACCTTAAATATTTTAAATTCTTTGAGTTAATTGAAAATTCCTTGGAATCTTTTAAGATATCCTAACATCTTTCAAATTCTTTGAAATCTTTGATAATACCTTGAAATGTTTGAAAATCTTTTTCAAATCATACGAAATCCATGAATTCTTGTGAATAAATTCTTAGAAGTCTATTGAAATATTATAACATCCCTTAAAATTACATGAAATCTCAGGATCTAACCTGAAATCCTGGAAAATTTATCAAAATACCTTGCGAGCTTTCAAAATCTCTTAAAATCTCTTAAAATCACTGAAATCCTCGGAAATCTTACAAAATCACTTAGGATTTTCCGAGATATCATAATAATAATACTACAATTCGATTCAATTACTATTTCCAACACTGATCCCGAAAACGCCACCTTCACATGCGCATGCTTCGACTGAATGGCGCTCATTGGCTTCAGTTCGCGTACGTATTTAAAATTCAAATACAGACGGTCACTGCAGCCAATGACCGTCACTACAATCATCAAGGCGGCTCCTTTGGGATCAATGACTTCAACTGAAGGACGCAATATAGCAGGCGAAAACGACTAATCGTGACAATCGTGACATGTTCCATTACTGTCTAACCCACTGATGCCTCGTGTCACAAGTAAATAGCACGCGAAAACGATAATCGTGACAATCGAAATCGACAATATCGTTTAGAGATTTTATATTAAGGATATATATACAGTCGAAGCTATCAATAAGGCCGTTACGAATAAGACCGCTTCCCCTGATCCTTGCTCGAGCTCATCGAGGCGCTTCCCCCATTCCAATAGTGCCGCCGTAGAAATCGCAATTTTTATGGTTTTTAGGAGAGTTTTTTTATATTAACCAAATAGAGTGAAGTCCCGCGTATTTCCGCTTCCTTGAAACGTAAGGATTCGTTATTTTCAAGGCTGGAGGGGCCCCCACCTCTATCGCGAGTGGGCAGGTTATTTTTATCAAGCGACGTTCATTGGCTGCCTGGCCTTGTATTGCTGCGCTTGCTCTAAACAACTTTTTCAACTGCGCATGTGCCGAAAACCGCGGTCGATTTGAAATCAATAAATACTATCAATAACACAGGCCGACAAAAATGACATCATTTTTGTACCCAAAAACCGGACTATGGACCCCGAAGGATTTTGGTATCCTAAAACCGAATCCGTTATCCAAATTTTTCCTATACGTCAGGTTTATGAGATATCCTAATCTGAAAGGGCAAAAATGGCTATTTTTAGCCATATTTGAGGCAATATATCACGATCAGCAATTTTTTTTCTAAAAACTGCTAGCACCATCATTTAGTACTCCTTTTTATCTTCCATTTCCATTTTTGATCATCTCGAACCGATTTTTTTTCTCCGAGATATCACACATTAACCATTTCAGTTCCTCAATGCATTGTGGAACAATGCAAGGCGCAGAGAAACTGAATGGTTAGTGTGTCATATCTCGGACAAAAAAAATAAGTTCGAGATGATCAAAAATGTAACTGGAAGATAAAAAGGAGTACTAAATGATGGTGCTAGCAGTTTTTAGAAAAAAATTTGCTGATCGTGTTATATTGCCTCAAATATGGCTAAAAATAGCCATTTTGCACTTTCAGGTTAGGATATCTCAAAAACGTGACGTATAGGACAAATTTGGATAACGGATTCGGTTTTAGGATCGCAATATCCTTCGGGGTCACATAGTCCGGTCTTTGGGTTTAAATTTTGTCGGCCTGTGTAATAAAACACATAAATAGACCCGACATTCCTAGCACTGCTGGCCCACGCAGTTTTTCAGCTCAAAGGGCGAGAGACGGTTGCGACTCTCGCATGAAAAACACCAGCAGCATAGGAACAAAGATACAGTTACTCACATGCGGAGATTGCGCAATATTATGTATTCCAATTGGAAACGTTTCAGACGGCACCGATTTGTGCAGTTGAAAATGTGGCGTTCCGTTGGCCAGTGTTTTTGTTGACGTACGACGTGAAAAATGTAAAATTTCTTGGAAATAGTACAAGTTGCCAACTGAAAATCAATATAATAGAATCAAAAAGCGACTCAAATATTTCGCGGCCATGCTAGGCTAGGTCGAAATGTCCGCCGTCAGAAAGGTTAGCATATATAGGACTGCAACTGCACATGAGTTTGTGGAGAAAATATTCTAAAGGTAAAGGTAAGTGATAAAAGGTCTAAAAAGTAATATTTCTCAAGTGTAAAATCTATCTTCTCAGCCATGTCCCATTCTTTTCTCGAGTGACGACCTTTCAGTGTCACGAAATACAAGCAACTTTCCGAAATTTGAGGTTACTAATTTGATGTGCCACTAACCTGAAATTTAGGATGTTTTATTTTATTTCGTAAAACTGAAATGTTGTCAATCGACAAAAGAATGGAACGTGGCTGAGAAAATACATTCTACACTGGAGAAATATTACTATTTGTACATTTATGACTTTTACATTTAGAATACTTTCTCAAAAAAGTCTGCATTCCCATGACGTCATCCTAAAATACTCAACTTAAAACCAACGAGGGCGCTGTTCGGACCTCTTTTTTTCATTGGTCAGCCACTGACGCGGAGGAGAGTGTACAGGGACCGTGGTGGGGGTTGACGGAACTGCGCAATTTGAAATAACCGTATACAGGGGGCTTGAAATAAGGGGGACTTGAGAGAAGTGAGATTTTACTACATATCGAATATTAAACGTAAATATAAAAAAAATATTTGATATATTTGGATGATATAAAAAAACTCTCCTACAAACCATAAAAATTTCGATTTCTACGGCGGCACTATTGGTAGCGGCTGACTGGAATTTCGAAGTCAGCGTGAGAGTGGGGGAAGCGTCTCGGTGAGTTCGAGGAAGGATGAGGGGAAGCGGCCTTATTTATAGCGGCCTTATTGATAGCTTTGAGTGTAAATATAAAAGATGCGGTTCATTAAAATGAATATAAAGTAGCGTTCATCATAACTGATTTTTCAAAAATAGTAATTTTACATGCTTATATGAATTGTTTGTCAAGAACCAAAAAATAATTCAAATGTATATTAAAGACCTCAGTAAGTGGAATAATTTATTCACGCTTCTCTATAACAATTTTATTCACATATCTCCTTAAGTATGTATAACTATAAAAAAACTTATGATCCAAAAATACTCATTTTAATGAGCCGAATCTTTTATATTCTGTATAATTTTGTGATATGATCTGCCGTTTTCGAGAAAAATAATAATTGTTTTCTGTAAAAACAGACAAATTCGCGATAAACGACCTCTAAATTTTATCCGACTATTTTCTCCTTCCACGTGGTTCCTTTTTAACCCAAAAGGAACAAAAAATCGAAAATAACTCAAGAATCGGACTTCATTTTTTTAACACTCCTACTATCTAATGATAAAAATACATTTTTTTAAAGTCAAACATGAACATTTTTTATTCTAAGTGTAGAGAAGAAATTCTGCAATTAATTAAAAAAATATATATTCTTTAACTCATTTTCAATCTTTGGTCTTTTCGAATTTTTTCTTATGTAATTTTATTAGTAGAAAGTGCTGAACTGTTCAAAACAGAAAAAAACGGAGGGTACAAAATGTTGCAGGTAATCGGTCAAGCAGAGTAAACGCGAGGTAGGTACCCCAAACGGAGGTAAACTTTCCGTAGAGAATTGAAGATATCTCTTGCGGACTCCGGTAGAGGCAGCACGTTACAGGCCTTTTACCACGGAAAGTTTACCTCCGTTTCTGAAGAAAAGGTGCTCTTTTAGAGGAGACTTTCATTCAATATTCCAGAGATACCCATATGATATCAAAAGTTTTTAATAATAAATGAAATCCCCATTTTTAAACAAAATTGAACCACTGAACCGTTGTCATCCCTGAAAGAAGAGTATATTTTTATCAAATCTAATATTAAGAACTTGACCAAACGTTCCTACAATTAAACTTCAAGGTCAGAAAGCACCCTTCAAGATTCCAGCCCCTGCCAGAGAAGATCTCGAGTCCAATTTAATTTACCCAAGAGTCGTAATTAACACTCGTGCGCAAGATGTGGGTTGAGATTTTGAACACATATGTATATTTTCTGCTAATAGTGAATACCTTCAAGCCAGTTTTCGGCTATACAAACTATAACACGAAATAAGAGAGTAAAAACTGTTTTGTCCTAAAGAGTCTATTCTCCCCCTCCCCCTCTCACCGCCAACACTCTTATTGTCTATCGAGTGGATGAACTTCGGAAGAACCAAACACAGGCTCTGAAGTGAATATCGATCAGGGCTTCTCGTTTGAAATTCTACCACGAACCGAGCAGAGAGACAAAAAAGGAAAAAGACAAGAAAAGAAACTTTAGACTTTCTAGGACCCTGAGCAAAAAGGGTGTTCGTTCCCTTCGGGCGAATAATGATCCGATAATGCAGCTTCTTTGCCCCAAAGCAAATACGAGGATAGAAGTTGAGAATTTAGTTTCAAAAGAAAGGAAGAAAAAAAAAGTAAAATTTGTGGATTACTTTTGAACCGTTTTTCATTTTCCCTCGCCAAAGATCAAAATTCTAATCTTGTAACATTTCAAGCCTCGGACTCACTTCAGAGATAAAAAACAGTGTAAAAAGTGTCACAAATTTGAAAAAATGGTGTCATAAAATTTTTCAAGTACTATTAAACTTATGTGTAGATTGTAGTCCGAATTTAAAAGTATACAGTCCGACACAAAAAAGTATGCAATGGAAAAATAACTTTATTTTTTAAGAAAAATTTCCAGTTTTCAAGCTTAATATTTTAGAAGTATTAAAAATTAACTTCAATGTTTATTTGAAATGTTATACTTTAGTCCATAAATCATCAAAATTCCTATTTATTTATAGCAGGCTTCACAGTCTTTTGTATATTATCTTCTTTTTCTCGTTTTTCCACATCAATTCGAACTGAATAAAAAGAACCCAATTAAAAACTTAACTCTTTTTGGTTGAAGTTCAATATTTTCGGTTGAAAAGAATACTATTAAATTTTTGGTAAAAAACTGTATTATTTGGTTAAAAATTGAATTATTTTTTGGATGGAAAATTCAACAACTTGATTGAAATTTTTTCTCTTCCTTGAACATTCATCTAGAACATTAGGTTTGAAAATTCATCTCTTCCTGTAGTTATTTCACCTTTTTGAATAAAAATGCAACTGTCGGGTTAAAAATTAATCTATTTCGGTTGGAAAATTAACCTTTTTATTAAAAATTTAACTGTTTTGTAGAAAACTCGTATGTTCGGCTTGAAAATTCCACTATTTGATAGCAAATTAAACTATTTGGTTGAAAATTAATGTACTTTCTTGAAAATTCGTCTTTTTTGGTATAATATCAATTGTTTTGGTTACAAATGCAACTATTCAGTTAAAAATTAATCTGTTTCAGTTGAAGATTCAAGTGTTTTGTTGAAAATAAGTTGTTTTTTGTTGTTAAATTTTTTGTTGAAAATTCCTCTTTTTAGGTGTTTGGTTTTTTCATATTTTTATAGTGATAAATACAATACAAAATTCCACTCCTTGTTTTGAAGTTCAATTAATTTCTTAAAAAATCCTTTTTTTTGTTAAAGATTCACAATTTTAGTTGAAAATTCGTTTTTTTACTTTTGGTTGAAAATTAAACTTTTTAACAGAAAATCCAACTATTTTGTTGAAAATTCAACTGATTGGTTGAAAATTCAAATGATTAGTTGAAAATTAACTTTTTTGTTAAAAATGTATATTCTCGGGTTAAAAATTCAACTATTTGGTACAAAATTTAACTGTTTTGCAGACAATTATTTTTTTTTATTGTAGATTAAGTCTGAAATGAAAATTCAACTCTTTGATTTTTGGTTAAAAATTGATTTTTTTCAGTTTAAAAATCAAACTATTTAGTTACAAAAATTTAAAAAGGAAAAAATATAAACTAAAAATTAATCAAATAAAATTTTGTAATTTAGTCAAAAATTAATCTTCTTAGTTGAAATTTCAACTATTAGGTTCAAAATTGATATATTTTGTTGAAAATTCGTATTTTCTGGTAGAAAATTAATCTTCTCGGTCGAAAATTTAACTATTTGGTTTAAAATTTATTATTTTGTTGAGAATTCATCTTTTTTCGTAGAAAATTTAACTATTTGGTTGAATCCTTTGAAATCCCTCGAAATTTTTTAAGTCTCTTGAAAAGGCCTTAGAAAATACCTTAACATTTTTTAAAACACCCTAAAATCTTTTCAATTCTTTAAAATCCCTTCAATAAAATCTCTTCAAATCTTTAAAAAAATCCTAAAACCTTTAAAATCCTTTGGAATCCCTTAAAATTATTGAAAGCTGTTAAAAATGTATTTGAATCTGTTAAAATACCCTAAAAGATTTCAAAAAAACTGAAGAAAATTCGGAAGTAGGTATAGACCTGAATTCAACAGCCGTTAAACCATGGGTTAATTTATTTATATATATTTATATATGGCCAACAGCCATACCACGCTGAAAAAACCAGTTCTCGTCAGATCACTGAAGTTAAGCAGCGTTGGGCGCGGTTAGCACTTGGATGGGTGACCATTCGAGAAAACTGAGTGCTGTTGGCACATCGTGGGTGTGGTGAGCCCACACTTGTAGTTATTTACTACAAGTTATCAACCTAGAAACACTACCCGAATCGGGTAGTGTCACGCCTACCCCGAAAGGGAAATGGCTTAATGGTATACATACAAAGATACTCATTTTAAAAAGTGGCTATAGCGACTTTACCTTCAAAAAGTGACAAAAGGTGCTTTGAGCAAAAAAGTGACTAAAAGTCACTGTGGCAGTCCTGATTCTTGACTCCCTGACTTTTGCAATTTTTTTCAAAAGAACTTTTCCCTGAGTTTTCCCTTTTTGAAGAGTTCTATTTTTCTTCATTTGGATTTGTATTTTTCCATGTGTTTTTCCTGTATCTAAAGTAACTTACTAAAACTTTTAGAGAAATCGAAGAAAAGAAACGAATCGATATGTCTGAAAGTTTTATAAGTTTCCCTCTAATCGACTGATTTTTGACCATCACATGTCTACTTAAAAAATTATAACCTGCTTGAAAGAAATCGTTGGATCATTTATATATATATATATATATACACACACACAAATATATTTGATCACCTTGAATAGAAAGTTTGGATTTCAATTTCAACGTAGATCATTTTTTTATTTAGGCTAAACCGAAAGTTAAAAAAATGTAAAGAAGATATTAAAGAAAATCTTTGTTAACTGAAAATTTCAAAAAGTTGAAATTTTAAAGATTCAAATTCAATTTATAGAACGAAATTAAAATATCAATATTTCAAAGACTAGAATAATTATAGCCTAGATTTAAGTCCTAGAATTTGTAATTTGGAAACTAAACAATGACAACTTTCTCATTTTCAAAGCCTGAAAATTTGGAATTGTAATTCGGAATAATTATAGCAACAAGGAAAAATTATAAAATACCCCAATACATTCTTCTTTTACCTATATATCTTCCAATGAAATATTAAGCTATTAAAAATATAAATTTTGGAAAAGTCGGAACAAGGTACCAGAATTTATTGTCTCCAATTTAAGATTATTGAAGTTCATCCACTCTAAACATAAACCGTTCCAATTTGAAAATCATTTTGATTCGAAGGTTATAAAATTAGAAATGCCAAAAATAACCATTTTCTAATTTTAGAAGACATGAATTATGAATAATTCAAATTTATATTCGTTTAAGTGTACTGCCTACAAAAAAAGTGAAACCACTGAAAAACATTTTAAATCCCTGTAATAATTGAACAAAAATTTGAAAGCATTGCAATTTTAAAATCACTCAAATTTTGTTGCTAAAAAAATTGGAGACAACCAAATATAAAAGTGCATCATTCGCATTTGAAATCATTAAATTAAAAGTGAGACACCCCAACTTATAATGAATGCTAATTAAATTTTTGTTTGAAAGGACCCCGCACCAAATGTACAGTAAATGGCGTTTTGTTAAAAATTCTAAATATAATTTTTTTGCAAAATCTCTCGGGTACATATATCAAATTTTCCAGAATTTTTGAAACAACAGGAAACATTGATTTTAATTTTCAAAAATTTGAACATTCAAATCCAAAGAACGAACAGAAGATATTATCCAATCGAAAAAAGGTTTTGTAGGTGCAAAGTTAGTATGCACTCTAAATTTGAATCAGTTAAAAGTGACTGATTGAAAGTCAATTTTGACTGATACAAGTAAGGCAGATTCGACGACAGTCATTTTAAATTATACAATCTGTTGAATTTTCATAAAAAAGATAAATTTTCAACCAAAAACCCTTCAACTCCAATCATGAATCTTTGACCTAAAAAAAAGAAGTTTTAACAAAGTAGTTCAACTTTCAACCAAGTATTTGAATTTTCCACCAAAAAATAGGAATTTTAGCCCAAGAAGATTAATTTTCAACAACAAAAAAGTTGAATTTTAAACTAAAAAAAAAACAGATTTTCAAAAAAATGAATTTGAAACAAAATAGTTGAATTTTCAACTAAAATGATGAACCATTAACAAAAATAATTAATTTTTATCAACGCAGTTCAACTTTCAATGAAGTAGTTGAATGAAAATAAATAAATTGTCCGCCAAGAAGATTAACTTTCTACAGAAAAAAGATGAATTTTCAAGAAATTACATGAATTTTCAAGAAATTATATGAATTTTCAACCATAAAGTTGACTTTTCAAGATTTCAAGATTAATTTTCAACCAAACAGATGAATGGCCAACTTAAATAATGAATCATTAACCAAAATAATGATTTTGATCAAAGCAGCTCACCTTTCAACGTACCATAGTTGAATTATATAAAATTAAATTTTTCGCCAAAAAGATTAATTTTCTACTATAAAACACGAATTTTCAACGTAAAAAACATAAATCTTCAACCAAATAGTTGAATTTGCAACTAAAAAAATAATTTTTCAACCAAAAGGAATAGATAAATTTCCAAATAACACAATTAATTTTCAACCATAAAAAAACAATTTATATAGCTTTCTGAAACAAATTTTAAACCGGAGAGATGAATTTTGAAGTAAAATTATGAATCTTTAACAAACAAACAAAAAATTGTCACAAAGTAGTTCAACCAAGTAGTCAAATTTTCTATAAAAAAGATGAATTTTCAACAACAAAATCATTAGTTAATATTTCAACTAAAACAGATTTCAATTTTGAATCAATTTTCAGAGAAAACATTTATTTTATAACAATAAAGACGAACTTTCAACGAAAAATACATCAAGTTTCAAACAATTTTTTGAATTTTAAACTGAAAAAGATTAATTTTTAACAAAAAATGGCAAAGTTCAATTTTCAAGTAACAAAAATTTAAAAAAACGAATTTTGAATAAAATATAGTTCAAGTTTCAACTAATAATAATAAAGCGTTATCCAAAAAATTAATTAATAACAAAGTATTTCAACTTTGAACAAAGAAGATTTATTTTCTACCAATAAAGACAAATTGATCTAATCAGTAACGTCCACTTTACAGAATCAGTAATTTTGAATAATCTAAGCAAAGTCATTTTGAATGACGTAATCAGTAATTTTCGCTAATTAAATCAGTCATTTTTATTGATCTAATGCGTAACTATCAAAGTGCTAAACAGTTATTTATGGTTAATTTAACTAATTTACTAAAATGTAGGAATTTAGTTAGGAACTTTAATTTAGAAACAATTTTAATATTTTATTATAACAGACAAATCAGTTACTTCCATTTACTGAAAATCAATCACTTCGATTTACTGATTTATTCAGTCACTAGTATTGACTAATTTATCTGTTGAAACGAAGGTTTTATCAGTAGAAATGACTGACTTTTCAGTCAAAGCACGCTTGATTAATTGAATAAGTCAAATTTTGTCGGATTTAAATCTAGAGTGTGGATGGGGAACTTTTACGGGGAATTAAAATTCAAGATTGATCAGAAAAAAAGTTGGAAAACGAACATTTCCATCGATGCCAAATTAATTATACTTTTTTAAGATCCCACTACGCTATCTCGCATTGTAGCGATTTCTTATTCCAGAATTTTTTATTTTCGACCCACCCTACTATTTAAAAAGATGTTATTTAAGGGACAAGTATACCAAACTCTCGCTTTAAACAGTGTCGGGGTTGCTTGCAAATTGCTTTGATACTAAATAGGAGGAATCGAAACGTAAACAGTCAGGGCCGCTTGAACCGTTTCCAATTGGAATGCATAATATTGCGCAATATACTCTAGTGAGTACCCGCGCACTGCGCCTTTCTGATACGCTGCTGGTGATTTTCAGACAAGAGTCGCAACCGTCTTTGGCCCCGCGAGCTGAGATACTGCGTGGGCCAGGAGTTCTAGGAATTACTAAACCGCGGGTTACTAAACCGCGGGTTACTAAAACGCGGTTCTGGTGTATTGCGTTCATGAACTTGGAATGGAAGTTTCTAAATGTGGTCCCTAAGGGTTTACATTTATCTTGTACCTCTCCCCTATTCCTTTACACACCCCGCACACATTTACTCCGTTGTAGGAGGAGAAACTACAATTTAAGGTGGGTTCCAAACCACCAAGAACAACGGCTTTAAGTACATAGACTACTTAGAGAACCTTTTTCTCTGGAGCTACCGGCACCACGACTCTCCGGAGATGAACAATCTCCCTTGCTAGACTACTGTTCACCGCGTGGCCGCCGAGGCTCTTCCAGAATCCCTTTGAAAATGTCTCAAACAAATTTTTAAAAGCACTATTGCCGAATTAAAAATCGAAAAATGGGATATAGGGGAAACCGCCCTACAGTAGATAGGAAAAAATTCAACAGCATATAACTGCATCAGTTTTCAAAAATCAAGAAAGATTATCGTTGTTAAATAAAGCTTACATATTGAATTGAGTATTCTTATAGAAAAAAATATCACGAAATTAATCAATTAGCTGTATTAAACATTTTTATTAGACCTGGTCAAGGCTGCGATTTTGACACATTTGTCCATCAATAGATAATCGTTTCTGGTGTTGCTTCTGGGCAAGACAGAATACTCAATTCTGGATAATTATGATTTATCATTAGTATACTTACAATTAAAATCAATTTATTGAGTAAATAATAGTTGAAACTATGCTTATTTTACAAAAATCGCAAAAGTTTAAGTTATTGAAATTTTTTTATCTTTGATATACCGTGAGATTGGTACGATTGGTACGAGATGTTTAATCTTTATAAAATTTAACCTGACTTGCGATGACAGAAAAGTGCAGCATTTTTACATACCTTAATCCTAAAAATGATATTTTTTCCGAAAGGCTCCTTAAAACACAACTAAAATGTATGAGCTTTTTAATAACTAATAATTTAAACTATTTTCTTGGTTTATTATTTACAATAATTTGAATTTACAAACTTCACGAATCAAAATAAACAAACAGACACAACGTTTAACTTAAAACCGAGCTTAAAACAACTGCGAGACAGTCGCAGAGCTGCCAATTTTGACAGAGACATTTTTTGTAATTTTCCGATTATCTACTGTTGGTTATCTACTGTTGGAAAATGTATTATCTAATAAAAAGTCCTCAAATATTCATAAATATTAAAGAAATAACACTTTGTATTAATAAATATTGTTCATTAAACTTCAAGCTTCGATTCTAATGTATAAACATGTCATAAAAATGTTTCATTAAGTTAACAAGTATGAATAAAGAAGAGGTGAAATTTTTTTTTTCAGGTTAAAAATTAATTTTATGCTCTCACACATTAATTAATTATAAAATTTCAATGAAACTTCGTTGGAAAATATAGTATCCTTGCTGAAACGTTATACTAACAAAAGTAATTAACAATTTTTGTCAGTTTTCCAGTTAATTAAGATTATCTACTGTAAATCATTATCTACTGTAGGGTGGTTTCCCCTACAGTTATTCAAATAATTTTAATTCGGAACCATGTAAAAATGTGAAATCCACCCTTTGTTTTTTCCAATCTAGTTCTCCCAGCAAAAATACTAGCAAAGAAAATATTAATGAAATTCGGTGTAAGAGTGGAAATCAGGTATGCGGTAGGCTGGAGTTAAAAACTCTCGAGAGGATCGATGAAACTGAAACTGTTGTTACCCGGAAAAGTGGTGAAATTTGCATAGGCTTGTTCTCTCGCAAAAATACAACTGTACATGACACGCGACGGCGGAGGTGCTCGTTAAAAAGCTCCAAGGACCCGCGACTACAGCTACAGGAAACTCGCCTCTTCCCGAGCTTAACTGAACCGACTTGACCCACATAAGCTTGGAAAAGCTCTTCTTTCACCTAATTTGTTTTTCTACTTTGCAACCTTGAAACCGAATCGAAAGTAAAATCCGAAACGAGTATATTTGCGACAATTGAGATTTGAAAACATTTCTTGGTCGAGGTAAGCGGATTTCAAACGCCGATCGCGCTCATTCAAACCCGAAGTGCATATAATATATGCACTTCGGGTTTGAATGAGAATATATTATATTCACCAGGGTGGCCGCAAGACTTCATTTTCAAAATTCCCTGATTTTTCCCTTGACTAATATTTCATTTTCCCTGAGTATAAAATTTAAAGACCGCGAAATTCTAATCTTGTAACATTTTTTATTGTATATAGAATCTTTCATACATGGAATAAAACAATTTTTAATTTAAATTTATAAATTTTTTATTTTTTATTTTCAGGGCCGACACAGCATAATTTTCTTGAAAAAAGTGACTAAAAGTGATTAATGTGCATTATTAATGTCACTAATGTTCACTTGAATATAAAAAAATACACAAGAATTCGATTCATAAGGTTTCAAAATAATTCCAAGTTTAATACAGAATAATTCAAATAATAGGAAAATATTCCATCTATTTCAGTAAAATTAGAGTGAATTTAGAGGAATTTGAGGGAAATGAGAAGAATTCTATGAAATTCATCAAAATTCAAGTGAATTAAAAGCAATTAAAAAATACGAACAAATTAATTTCATTCAGTAAGTTTGAAATTAGTTTAGAAATATTCAAGCGAATTTGAACCAATATTTCATTAAATAAATAACAATTCAAGGTGAGTTTAAAATACTTTAAGATGTATCAACCAAAGATTGCATTTTTTTTTAAATCCATTAAATTGAGTAGAAGAAGAATTCGATAAAATTCATAAAAATTCGAGGTTAATTTTTGAAAAAATTCATTGATTTGAAAAAAATATGAAAAAAAATTATTAAATTTGGTAAGTTTGATATCAGTTTAGAAAACTTCAAGGGAATGCAAAAAAATTGGATGAAATGCCCGAGAATTCAAGGTGAGTTTAAAAAACTTCAAGATGAATTAAATAAAAACTGTACAAAACTTTTTGTAAACTATTGAATTGAGTGAATTTAAAAGAATTCAAGTGAATTTAACAAATTCATGAGAATTCCACAGAATTTAAAAGAACTCAAGTAAATTGCAAAAAAAATTTGAAAGTATCTTCAAATCTTTAAAACCCTACGATATCCCTCACTACTTGTGAATAAATTCTCTGAAATCCATTCCAATATTATAAACTCCCGTAAAATTCTATAAAATCTGTTATTTCCTGAAATCCTAGAAAATTGATTAAAATACCTTGAAAGTTTTTAAAATCCCTTAAAATCATTAAAATCCTTGAAAATTGCGTGTAATTGCCCGGAATTCTTTTAAAATAACCTTAAATATTTTAAATTCTTTGAAATCCCTTCAAATTATTGAAAACAATTTAAAATTTCTTATAACCTTTTAAACTTCCCTAAAATATTTCAAATCCTTTGAAACATTTTAAAGCTCTTGAAAATATCTTGGAATCTTTTTAAATACCCTTAAATTTTTCAAATCTTTTGGAACTACTTCGAATGATTGAATTCTATTAAATCCGCCAAAAGATTCTTTAAATCCTGCACAATCTTTTAGAATCCCTTGAAATTTTGTAAAGCACTTGGAAGGTCCTTAGAATCTTTTAAAATGCCCTAATATATTCAATATCCTTTGAAATCAAATTTAACTACTTGAACCAATTAAAAAAATTCCTTGGAATCTTTTCAAACCCCCTAAAAAATTTGTAGTCTTTTGAAATCCTTTAAAATCCCTTGAAAATTTTTAAAGATCTTGAAAATTACTTGGATTCTTTTTTAAATGCCCTAAAATCTTTTAAATCCTTTGGAATCACTTCAAGTTATTTCAATCTCATTGTATCATTCTTCAAATCCTGTAAATCTTTTGAAATCCCTTAAAATTGTATGAAGCTCTTGAAAATAGCTTAGAATTTTTAAATATAATATATCATAAAATCTTTCAAATTCTTTGAAATTCCTGCAAATTATTGTAAATAATTTAAAATTTATTATAACCTTTGAAAATTCCCTAAAATATTTCAAATTCTTTGAAACATTTTAAGGCTCTTGAAAATCTCTTGGAATCGTTTTAAACACCCTTAAATTTTTCAAACCTTTTGGAACTACTTCGAATGATTGAATTCTAAATAAGCCACCCAAAGATTCTTCAAATCCTGCAAAATCTTTTAAAATCCCTTGAAATTTTATGAAGCTCTTGGAAAGTCCTTAGAATCTTTTAAAATGCCTAATACATTCAAAATCCTTTGAAATCACATTCAACTACTTGAACCAATTAAAAAATTCATTGGAATCTTTCTAAACCCCCTAAAAAATTTGTAGTCTTTTGAAATCCTTTAAAATCCGTTGAAAATTGTTAGAGATCTTGAAAATTACTTGGATTCTTTTTTAATTGCCCTAAAATCTTTAAAATCCTTTGGAATCACTTCAAATTATTTCAATCTCATTGTATCATTCTTCAAATCCTGTAAATCTGTTGAAATCCCTTAAAATTTTGTAAAGCTCTTGAAAATTGCTTAGAATTTTTAAATATATCATAAAATCTTTCAAATTCTTTGAAATTCCTGCAAATTATTGAAAATCAAGTGAAAATTTCCTGGAATATTTTAAAATATCCTCAAATCTTTCAAATCTTTGGAAACTAACGAAGTTCCTCAATTCTTGTGAATACATTCTTTTTAATTTATTACAATATTTTCAAATTACGTGAAATTACATGAAATCTGATGATATTTCTGAAATCCTGGAAAATATATTAAAATACCTTGAGATCTTTTAAAATCCTTTAAAATCATTGAAATCCTCAGAAATCTTATAAAATCCCTTAGAATATTTTAAAATATCATAAAACCTTATAGATCTTATAAAATCGTTGTATATCTTCTTAAGTTTTAGTAAATTCTTCAAAACCCCATGATAATTTTGTTAATTTCCTTCAAATCATTTAAATCCTCAGAAATTCTTTGAAAATCTTAAAATTTCTTGAAAATGCCTTGGAATCTTTTAAAATACTCTAAAAGAATTCAAGAAAATTCTTAAATAGGTATTGATCTAAATTCAATAGTGGTTAAGCGATGGGTTAATTTATTGAAAGAAAAGTGACTAAAGTAATCTTTACATTAAAAAAAATGTCTTAAAAAGTGATTTTGGAATAAAGGCACTGAAAATGACTTGTGGCAGCTCATATCGATTAAGAATTCAGAACAAAAATTCCAGTCGCTTAATACTTTACGAGTTAAAATTACTTTTCTACTAAAAACGAGACTAAAAGAATGCAGTCACTTCCCAGTTTTTAGTCGAATACGCGAAGGAAAAATAAGACTTATGTGTTTGAATTTTTTTTTGTCCTGCATGTTCCACTGTAACTTTTGATAGAATAAACATATCGGCATGATTTTTTTTTAATGCAGATAATTATAGCCTGAGTGACATAGGCGTATTCTGCCGTACAAACTAAAAAGATACATAAGTCCAATCTCACTCGAACTGAGAAAATCGAGAAAAACTGTTTGCCCAAAGAACTCTGAGATCGAGTAAAATTTTGAATAATCTAGATACACTATTTGGGTAAAAATAATGTGCTCTTTCATATTTTGAAATAAAAAATTGATTTTTTAAACAATTTCTATTAGAAAATGGACTTGCGATTTTTTACTAGTCGCGGAAAGTGAAAAGTACAAGGCAAAAAGAACACAAAGGCACTTGCGGACGACGCCTTTATCGGAGAGCTCGAGCACGACCTCAAAATACAACAACAAAACATACGTAAGGGACACTGTGTGTTTAGCGGCTGTCCCGAACTTACCCGAACGATCGTCGCTAATGTATAGCCGAATTTAGCCGGGACTTATTTCCCTTGGATTTCCGATCAGGGTCCGAGCTATTTCACAAGACTAAAACATACGTAAGGGCAAGCGATTCTTTTCGGTTGTAAATTCGCTCCGCACTCGGTCACTTTTACAAGGCAAAAAAGACACAAAGTTCTTTAGGTTCTTTTTGATTTGTATGCTGATGACGTATTACATGCCTTATACCAATTTTACGACACGCAAAGTACTTTGTGTATCTTTTTATGTTGTATTTTTCAACTTTCCTCATTTATAAACAATCGTTTTTTGCAATAAATATTAATAATTAATCATTTTTATTAACACAGACGCAGCTTTTTCTTACGAATCCAACGATACCAAAAACTCATTTTTCATAAAAATGTCACTTATGTATCTTTTTAGTTTGGACGGCAGTATTACGATTCAAACTTGTCAATCACAGTCACCTACAATCACCAAAAAATGTATACTGAAAAAATCAATTTTTTATCTGTATTGGATATTTTGGTCAATTATTGACTAATTTGCATGAAACATTTTAGAATCAATGAAAAATAAGTATAAAATAAGTTTTGGGGTGAAACTTAGGCATAAATTGTATATTATTTTTGAAAAGTGATAAACTACTTGCTTCATTTAAAAATGCAGAAAGAGGTATTCTACGGGCCAAGGGGTAGCATGTTTGTTAAAGAGGCTATACTCTAAAAAAAAGATAAGGTTGAATAAGATCACACCCTTACCCCTTTTTCAGTAGCCTAACACACCCTTAACCCTTTTCCAGTAAACTTTCTTTTTATTATGTGAAAAGTGAAAATACAACCACATCATATCTTTAGTAATGGAAAAAAGGTAGGCGTGAGAGGAAACACAGCCCTACCCTTTTCCAGTAGTGTAATATACCCATACCCCTTTTCCAGTAGCTGCTTTTTTCATTATGCGAAAAGTAAAAATGCAACCATATCCCATTTCCAGAAACCTTTCTTTTCATTGTGTGAAAAGTGAAAATACAACCATATCACACTTTTAGTAATGGAAAAATGCGTAATCGTGAGTGGAAACACAGCCCTACCCCTTTTTCAGTAGCCGTATTTCCATTATGTGTAAAGTAAAAATAAAAACATCCCATTTCCAGCAACCTTCCTTTTCATTGTGTGAAAGATGAAAATAAAACCATATCCCATTTTCAGTAGTCTCCTTTCATCCCAGAGAGTCGAAAAAAGGGAAATTCTAGGCGGTAGCATTTTTGTTGAATGGGCCTTGAAGTTAATTATGGAATTTTCAAATTCGTATGCGTAATATTATATAATAATAATAAAAAATAATAATAAAAATAATAATAATAAAAATTTCAGAATAAACTTTGGCAATTGAAAGTATTAAGTAAAAATAAAATAAAACCAATAATCGCATTCGCCGACAGTGTTATGTTTATATTATATTGAAGTATAAAATTATGCTTTCTTATGTATGTAATTGTGAATGTCCTCCCCCCGCCCGTTTCATTTTTATATATTATTTTTAGACAGGTGACACTGTCGAATACGCTGATTAGCTTTATTTTATTTTTATGAAATCTTTTCAATTGCAACATTTTATTCTAAAATTTCAAAAATCCTCAATTTTATTATTAAATTTCACGACTATACTACAAATGTAAAAAAATCTTGTTTTTTACATTAGAGTGACTTTTTGATGCCTAGCGTAATCGGCCCTTTTTTAATTATTTTTTTTCTAGATCTAAAACAATTTCTGGTCTAGTAATATATATTCGATTCTGTAGTTTTGGACTTTATGTTAGATGTCCTGGTAAAAAAATATTTTTTTCTTAACGAAAGGATTTGAGAAAACTTACTATTTCGCGGAATCGTTCAACTGATACTCGTTGCTCCTGCCAAAGCATTCCTGTACACCATTGTCCGCCCAAAGCCTCTTCATAGCTGCCAACAATTCTTCGCTGAAAGGTTCTGTGTCCTCCATTCGCTGAATAACGTCGAACACCATTTTTGCGTCCGTCTGAAAATCGATGATATAGATTTTAACTTCAAAAAATTCAGGAAAAATAAGTTTTTCACTACATGACTAGATATCTGTCATCACTAGGGCCGTATACCTTTCAAAAATTCCAATTTTTTGTGATCGACCCCCCCCCCAAACCAATTTTTTCCGGAAAAAGAAATTCCGTATTTTTTTCTTCAAATTGGCCATGCCACGCTGAAAAAACCAGTTCTCATGAGATCACTGAAGTTAAGCAGCGTTGGGCACGGTTAGTACTTGGATGGGTGACCATTCGAGAATACTGTGTGCTGTTGGCATATTATAGGTGTGGTGAGCCCAAACTTGTAGTTATTTATAACTACAAGAAAACTATCCACCTAGAAACACTACTCGAATCGGGCAGTGTCACGCCTACCCTGAAAGGGAAATGGCTTAATGGTATACTCAACATTAACCCGTGCCCCCAAGCTTTTCAACTTAACGTGGGATTTTAAATGGGAAAAGCTCGGTTTTCGAAAAAATGGAAAAACGAAGCACTTTTTAAGAACTTTTTGTAAATCAAAGTTAAGTCCCGCTTAAGGAATGTTTAAGGAATAATTTACACCCAATAACTTTTAATATTGACCACCCCAATACCCTTGTATTGTACTCGGAAAATGTCCTAATGGTTTAAAAAAAAATTTCCTGTTAATCGTGAAAAGTTAATATTTTTCGCGATGAATGATACAGTTGATAAATTTCAAGTGTAATATTTCTTTTTAAACATATCTGATAATAACTTAAAAAATTTCATTTGTTTAAACAATATTATCCCCTGTAAAACGTGAAAAGATATTATTTTCCAGAATTAACGACACAATTAACGAATATTTGAAAGAAATGTATTTTTTCCAAGGATACTTCATATAGAAGTTTAATGAATAACTATTTGTTTAAAGAATTAAATTCGATTGTTTAACTAAAGTTTTAGTAATTGCTAAATATACTTGATAAAAAAATATTACACTCAACATTCGTTAATTCTGCCATTAATTCCAGAAAGTAATAACTTTTCACGCTTTACACGAGATATTTATTGTTTAAACAAATAAAAATTCTTTAAATAATTACGAAATATCCTGAGAAAAAATAATGCTCTCAACATTCGTTAATTTTATTATTTTGCGTGAAGTGGTCAGATTTATAGGTCTTCTATTTCTTTAAATCGAAAGATATTGAATTAGTTTTCTTTTTCAAAATAAAAAGCGATCCTTCTCTACGTCTTTTCTATTTCTCTAAATAACATATTGATCAATTCATTTTTTAATAAGTACTCATTATTAAAACAATGAATGTATCAGTCTTTAATTTTTCAAAAAGATAAAAGACATAAACGAGCATCGATGTCCGCAAAGGAAAGATTTTTATTTTGAGAAATAAGATTTAATGCTTGTAAAGGGCACTAGAACCATAATTCTAATTACATGACGTTAAAGACTATTACGTGTGCTTTTTAAAAATAATCCACATTACTTTGTTATTTCAACTTTTAAGTATTCAAAAATGTACTTAACATTCAAAATCGGAATTTTAATGTTAAAAAAATTCCTTTTAACTAAAAATTACTTTTCTAGTAAATAAATAAAGATTCTCAGTAAAAAAACTGAATTTTGGAAGCACACTATAAAGAAATTAAAAGTATATTTAAAAATAACCATCTATGTAATCTAAGTTTTAAATTCGAAATTTTTTATTGAACTAGAAAAGAAATAGTAATTATTTAAATATTCAAACCTTTTAGAAACTAGGTGAAATTTGAAAGCCTCTATAAAATTCAACAATGCCAATTTAATTGCTCAAATATTAAAACGATCTAATTTAATTGTTCCAAATTTGACAGCTCACAATTTTGAACAATCCAAAATTTGATCGCTCGTCATTTTTTAATTATTTTGAACAATTTAAAGTTTAAACACTTTAAAGGACCCTGAACGAAATAGACGGCAAAGGCCTTTCAGTGCATTTTACTGGCACTCATTTATTAAAAAATTAAAGAGAAAATAACTGCTTGTAAAAGTATTTCGAAAACAAATACTCAAATTTTGGTAACGCTTCTAAATTCTAACTTTTTTTTATTTCAAAACGACTCACATGCTAATTTTCCCAATTTAACAGTATTAAAACTTTAAAGCTTCTATTTTCGCAGCCTATTAAATTCGAACAAAATATAAAACACAGATTTTCGGAATTCGTCAGAAAATGAGCGCCAAATTTAACTGAAAACAAAATTAAATCCTAAAATATAAAAGTACAAAAGTTCCAATAAAATTAAGTATTTAATTATATGTAATAATAACGCAATGAACTACCTATTATAGAAATGAAATTCACTATCAGATATATATATATATACCATTAAACCATTTCCCTTTCAGGGTAGGCGTGACACTACCCGATTCGGGTAGTGTTTCTAGGTTTTTCTTGTAGTTATAAATAACTACAAGTGTGGGCTCACCACACCCACGATGTGCCAACAGCACTCATGTTAGTATTCTTGAATGGTCACCCATCCAAGTACTAACCGCGTCCAACGCTGCTTAACTTCAGTGATCTGACGAGAACTGGGTTTTTCAGCGTGGTATGGCCGTTGGTTTAAAAATTAATTAAAAAATTGTATTGATTGCTTCAATAAATTAAAAAAAATTTGAGCTCCATTACCACAAAAATCGATATTTTCAGGATTGAAAATAAAAGAAGCAAGCTCTGAATTATTTTCGCACCTGTTGCCAACTGTGGATGGACAAATCGATTAAAGGAGGCTCAGGGGAAAAAGCAGCTGAATTTCAATTGTAACATCAACAATCACTTAGTGAATTGAATATATTTTTAGAATAAAAATGAAATAATAAAAAATCAGTCTCTTTTCTTCAGAAGAAAATGTATAACCTTTTTAATTTCTTGAGATTAACCAATTTACTTACCTCTCTTTCATTGGTCGAGAAACCGATTCCCAAATTGGGCATTGCTCTAAGAATTGCTACTAGGGATTGTATCGTGTTGCTATAAACGACTGGCCTGTACTGTTTAAAATCTTCTGGCGTGAAACCACTTTCGTGAATAATTCTGAAAAAAAAGAAATTAAAAATCATTATCAATAGCGAAAAAACTCATAAATAATCGTAAATGGTAATAAAAATAATAATAATAATAATAAGTGTTCATTTTATTCTTATAAGAGAAGGATTAAAGTATGTATTCCTTGAAAATTATAATTTAATTCGGACTCAAAATTGTTTATATTTTAAATTACATAAACAATGACTTATTTTAGATTTGAAATTAATCTAGTTTAAAGTATAAAAAGAGACTTGAAACTCACTTGAAAACATGAAGTACAGTGAGATCGTTGTTAGAGGCGTTATGAAAAGATACATTCATTTGAAGGGGAACAAAAAATTAAGGACGACCCCGATTAAACTTTGAAACGTCCATCTACCCCAAAAGATGTTTAATTTTTTTATATTTCAAATTAAAAGCGTAACTTTCTTTTCATTACATACCACCCAAAAAAATACTATAACAGGGTTGCTGCAAAATCCCAATTTCGAAATTCCCTGACTTTCCCTGTCTTTTCCCTATCCAATTTTTTATTTTCCCTGATCGTCCTACATTTTTCTTTTAGGTATAAAAACGACCTTACACCTGCGTATTCAATAATTTTAATGCAAAAAAATGTTTGTTTCTAAATATATTTTGAACAATTTTAGTGACAACAGTCATACAGAACTTTATAAGGGGTTATCCACAAAAAATACATGAATTTTCTACCAAACAGTTGAGTTTTAAATTCAAAAAGATACATTTTAAAATGGAAGAATTATATTTTCAGTTAAAACAATTTTTAACCAAAGTGATGAATCTTCGATAAAAAATTAATTCTCAATAAAAAGTGAAATAGTTGATATTTCCAGACAAAAATATTTTAATATTCAATCAAAAACAGTTGAATTTTTAACGAAAAAAGATAAAAATTCAAGAAAAAAAGGAATAGCTACATTTTCAGTTATAAATAAAAATTTTCAAATGAAAGAAAACGAATTTCCAACAAAATAGTTCAATTTTCAGTAAGAAAATTACTTTTCAATCAAATCAAATACATTTTCAAAGAAAAGTAAAAGAAATGTGTTTTTAAATAAAATGAGGTATCGTCAAACAAAAATTTTAATTTTTAACTAAATACTTGAATTTTCAACCCAAAAGAGGATTTTGTACAAAAGACAAATTTTCAACAAAATACATGAATTTTAAACTAAAAAAGTGAAATTTTCAACCAAAATTAGAATAGTTCAATTTCCAGTTAAAATAATAAATTTTTCAAACAAAAAAAAACGAACTTTCAACAAAATAGTTAAATTTTCAACCAAAGAAATGAATTTTTAACTAAAAGGATGAAGTTTCAACTAATGAGATCACTTTTCTACAAAAAAAACGAAGTTTCAGTAAAAAAATCATTTTCAACCGAATAAAATAAATTTTGAACGAAATAGTTAAATTTTCAACCAAAAAGATTCAATTTCTACCAAAAAGGATTAATTTTTAACAAAAAAAAAAGTTTTCAACCTAATAAATGAACTTTCAACCAAAGAAATGAATTTTCAACCATAAAGATGAATTAGTTACCAATAAAGATTACTATTCTATCACAAAAACAAACTTTCAGCAAAATACAGGAATTTTCATCCAAATAGTTGAATTTTAAATTGAAACTAAACAAAGAAGATCAATTTTCAACCAAACATGGAATAGTTCAATTTTCAGTTGAAAAAAATTTCAATACAAAAAAATAATTCTCTACAAATAAAGTTCAATTTGGAACAAATGAAAGGTTTTTCAACTGAAATGATGAATCACCAATCGAAAAAAATGAATTTTTAACAAAGTTCCACTTTCAACTAAGTAGTTGAATTTTCAACCCAAAAAAGATGAATTCTCAAGGAAAAATGTAATAGTTGATATCTAAACTAAAACAGATTTTAATTTTAAACCAAAAACAGTTGGATTCAACCAATTCAACCAAACAAGAGGAATTTTCAACAAAATAGTTGTATCCTCAACCAAAACAGGTTAATTTTCAACCCGAAAAATGGAATTTTCAATCGTAAAGAATGACTTTTTAACAAAATGTTTTAATTTTCAACAAAATAAGAAACTTAACTTTAACTTCAGTTTATCGAAAATTCCATGACTCTGTCAGATTTTTCCCAACATTCCCTATATATACTAGCAATACCAAAAATACAAAATTATAATTATAAAACTTAATTGTTATTTTAATTGGTTTCTACGTACTTCATTTGTTTCACGATTGTACTCTTCCCAGACTCTCCGGCACCTGTGAATAGAAAAAAATTTAATTAGTAAAACTATGAAATATTAAAATGTCGCATTCTTTCTGGGAGGTGAAAGGCTGTTGACAAAATTGCTAATTAAGAGGTCTGGCAAAATGTTGGCTTATCTCTGGTAACCGAAATATATGTCAGTGCGATAACCGGATGTGACGTAGAAGCGGAACTAGCTTTCCTGCTTACCGCAAGCTTCCCCCTATTTTAAAAGCTCTTTCAGCTAAGTAGTTAAAGTAGTCGCCTTTTAATAGATACCAGCGATGAAAACCTGTTAATATCGAGCGAATCCACATAGGTGAGAAAAAATACAGGAGTATTTTTACTGTTTCACGCCAGGGTCCCAAAATCGCATTTCCCGCGCGGGTATTGAAGAAAAAATATTTTTGGTTTCGAAAAAATGGAAGGGAATTTTATTTTTATTATTTAAAAGAAAGAAATGTGCCAAATTTGGAAGATTAAACAGAAAAAAATGTTAAGCTTACGTATGCCACAATTTTAACATTTATAATTGTCGAGTAGTAGCTCTGGATAAGGGTACATACAAGAATTTTTCAATTCTTTTCGCACTTTTTATTGGCGTGTTTTTTCAACCGTTTAAAAATGTTTGCAATTTTTTTTTAACTTGACAGTTGAAAATATATTTTGCTGATGCTTATTTAAATTTAATATTAGAGTTTAATTTGAATTCACAACCAATAGTTGATTTTTCAAGCAAAAGAAGCTATTTTTCAACACAATAGATGAAGTTTTAACCAAACAGTTTAGACAAATAAAAAACTTTCAACAAAATAGTGCAATTTGCAACCTAAGAGATGAACTTTTAACTAAAATGATAATTCTTTTTAAAAAAGTTAATTTTTAACAAAGGAGTTCATTTTTCAACTAAATGCATTTTCAATCAAAAACGATGAATTGTCAAAGACAAATGTAATATTTCATATTTAAACCAAAAAAGATTTAAATTTACAATAAAAAACAGTTTAATTAAAACAAACAAGATATATTCTTATCGAAAAATGTAATAGTTGATATTTCAACAAAAAATATTTTTATTTTAAGTCAAAAACATTTGAATTCAAACACGGCGAATTTTTAAGAAAACTGTTGAATCCTCAACCAACCAAAACAGATTAACGTTTAACCAAACAGTTGGATTTTCAACAAAATATTTGAATCTTCAACCAATAAAATTAATTTTTAAGATAGCAGTACAACTTTCAATCAAGTTGTTCGATTTTTAGTCAAGAAAATTAATTTTCAACGAAAAATACAACAGTTGCATTTTTAACTAAAAACAATCAATTTTTAACTAAAAGAGATTAATTCTGAATGAAAAATATAATCGTAGATATTTTAATTAAAACCAGTTAACTTTCAACCAAAAATAGTTGGATTTTTTTATTGGGTTCTATTAATTCAATTTGCATTTAAGCGAAAAAACGAGAAAAAGGGGAAGTTTATCGAAAACGGGGAAAAAGAGACATTCTTTAAAAAGGGGAGAAAGAGGGGAATATTGGAAAGAGTGTGAAGTCTGAACCACATTCATACCGAATTTTATAAATTCCAACTTCAGTTTATCGAAAATTGCCTGACCTCTGGCAACCCTGTGAAGTGAATTTCGCACGCAAAGTCGTGGAAACGCTTTTAACATCTGAAGATTACCGGAAGGCGTAAATCCAGTAGAAAATGTATCACATGTTCGATATACATACATATATAGGTACTTTAAAGTATACACAGGGTTGCCACAGGTTAATGCACTTGAAAATTGATAAAAGTGGAAAAAGTTGCCAATTTAAGCTAAAAAGTTACTAAAAGTGACTACTGTTCACACAAAAAGAGACCTATAATTTCAATATTTTAACAATTATCTACTCAAAAATTTCTATTCCATTACACATTTAAATTATCGGCAATTTTCAACCGAAAAGATGAATTTTCAACCAAGAAGATTAATTTTCTATTTAAAAAGACGAATTTTCGACAAAATAAATGAATTCTCCACGAAATAGTTGAATTTTGTACGAAAAAAGATACATTTTCAACCAAAAATGGAATCGTTCAATTTTTAGTTAAAACCATAATTTAAAAAAATGCAACGAAATAGTTACATTTTCTACCAAAGATATGAATTTTCAGCTAAAATGATCAATATTCAAGAAAAAAACAGTTTTTAACAAAGTAGTTCAACTTTCAACCAAATAGTTGAATTTTAAACCAAAAAATATTATTAATTTACAACAAAACAGTTGCATTTTTAACCAAAAAAGTTTACATTTCTATCAAAAGAGATGAACTGTCAATAAAATAGATGAATATTTTCCAAAAACATTCATTTTCAACCAAGAAGACAGATTTTCTACAAAAAAAAATTAATTTTCATCAAAATACATGAATTTTCAACCAAATAGTTGAATTTTCGACCAAAAAAGTGAATTTTCAACCAAGAAGATTAATTTTCTACCGAAAAAAATGAATTTTCAACAAAATAGTTCAATTTTCACCAAAGAGGTGAATTTTTAACTACAATGATGAATGTTCGACCATAAAAATTCATTTTTAACAAAATAGTTTAATCCTCAGCCAAATAGATTAATAATTGTCAACCAAACAGTTGTATTTTTAACAAACAAAAAAATGATATTTTTACCAGGGAAGAGATGAATTATCATTTAACTTAAGTAAATATAATTATAATTTAAGTAAGTTAAATTTTAAAATAAAAAGTTCAATTTTCATTCAAAAAAGATTAATTTTTTATCAAAGGAGATACATTTTCATCAAAAGAGTTTTGTTTTATAGTTCTGAAGCTAAAAAGTCAAATGTTTTAGAAAAAATGTGACTTTTAATCCCGAAATTATAAATTTTTAACAAATAAAAAAAAATTTTAACCAAACAATTGCACTTAGAACCAAATAGTTGAAATTTCAAACAAAATATACGGATTTTCAAAAAAAAAGTTGAATTTTTAACCAAATTGTTGAATTTTCAATGAAAGGGTCGAAATTTCGAACAAAAAATATTAAAGTGCAACCAAAAACAGTCGCCAACCAAACAGTTGAATTTTCAAGCAAAAAAAAAATTTTACAAGACAGTTGAATTTTTGACAAAAAATATAACTTTTCAACAAAACAGTTGAATTTTCAATGAAATAATTAAATTTTCCACTAAATAATAAAAATTGTAGGCAAAACAGATTTATTGAACTAAACATATAATAGCAGACTTTTCAACCAAAAAGAATAAACTTTCAACCAAAAATAGTTGGATTTTCTTATTTGGTTCCAATAATTCAGTTTGCATTTAAGGAAAAAAAACAAGATAAAGGGGAAGTTTCTTGAAGTCAGATATTGAATTTTAATTTAAAAATATATATATATATATATATATATATATATATATATAATGAGATGGGTTAAAATGATTAAAGTGGCCTTTTCCTTAAAAAAGTGACTATCATGAATTTTTCTTGAAAAACTGACACTATTACAAGGGGAACCTACCCCCTGTGAGATTTTTGCTTGGAATCATACTTCTTCCAGTACTATGTCATGGATGAGGATGCAATTTTTTCAACTGTCGGTTAGCTCAAACGGTAGCGCTCCGAGACTGTAACCGGAAGCCATTTTTTTTTTCATTCATTTTTTTGTAATTCGCTATTAAATTTGTTACATCAAGCCAAAAGATTAATTTTTAACAAATAATAATAAAAAATATATAATTGTTTAATTGAATGAAATAAAATTAGAATTTTCTATCAAAAAACTTTTCTTGGATTAAAAGTGATAAAAGTTGTTCAAGGTTTTTAATATGAAAAAAATTGTTCAAAATTAATGAGTTGTCAATTGTAAAAAAAAATAAGAATGAAAACGAAATTGCCAAAAAATGCAGGCAGCAGGAATTGAGACCAAACTTTCGCCTATGCTAACCGACGATTAAAAGCGTTTTTTTTTTAAACATTGATTTCGCACACCTTTAGAATGTGAATTTTCCAAATTCTTTTTCAAGATTTTTTTAGTTCCATGATGTCTTCACGTCGAATCGGTTTTTATAATTTAAACAAAAATTCTGGGAGGCAGTCAACTTTTTTCCGTGTATATTCGATGTACATATTGTATATGTACTATAAAGTACAGTATACACTTTTAGAGTACAAACATTAAAACATGCGCGCACTTTCACCTGCACACATATAGCACCGATAAGGCACAGTCTCAAATATTTGTTGGGCGTGTGTTACTCATACGCGGTTTATTTTTATCGCGCTAAATACGTCCTGTGACTTATCTTTTGTATATGCACTGTTTTACCCATTTTCATCTTCAATCTTTCATTCTTCCCACACATGCGCACTTTATATGGATTAAAAGGACAGATTGGATGAAATTTCAGATCATTTAGATCGCAATCGCGAGATCGCGTGACACAGGAAATGAAATTGTTACTTTCGCGAAAGCCACTTTTGTCATATTAAAATGTATATTACTGTTAAAATTACATTAATATATACTATAATTTAAAAGACAGGAAATTTGATTAAAAAATTCAACAATAATTCACAGCAAACAAGACTCTATGCACTCAAAATGAAAATAAAAATATTCTTTTGATCCTATCAAGGTGTATAGTCAAATCCTGTAAAAAAATTCCCTGACAATTTCAGGTTTTTCCAGGTATCTCAAAATTTTTTCAGGTATAATTTTCCATAGTATGGAATCATTTAGGTACTTCGGATTTTTTTAAATAGTTGACTCGGAATATGTATATATTTTCGCGAGGTTATTATAAATAATGTTTTTTAGCCCTTGTAAACATCTAAATGTGTAAAAATAGCACTATTCCTATGTTAAGTTAAATAAACGTTTTTATAAAGAATAAGTAATTTCTTAATGGTAAAAGTTTCTAGGGATCTGATTATAATGTTTCATTTAAAAGCATTGACATATTATATTACAAGATATTCTTAAATATATTATCACATCCGAATAATTAAATAAATAAATAATACTAAAAACAGTATTAATAATTTCTTGAAATTTTTCCTAAAGCCCATGAATTTGAATGATAATGAAACCAAATTTTTATTTTATCTTCATAAACTTAAAATTCAGTGCATATTTAACGTATTTATTTATATTTTAAATGGAAGATATTTTCCAGGTGAGTAGAAGCCCTACTATGAAACAGGACAATTTAGGAGATTTTTCACGAAGACAGGGAAACCTATTCTGTTAAATAAAATTAATGTGGGTAATATATTAATTTTAATTTAAAACGCTTCAAATTCCTTACATTTCAAGTAAAAATATTGCGTTTACAACAAAATAGATGAATATTTAACGAAATATGCAGTTGAATTTGTAACTAAAAAAGGGTATTTTCTACAAAAAAAAGACAAAATCATAACAAAATACATGGATTTTCAACCATATAGTTTAATTTTCAACTGAAAAAGATAAATTTTCAACCAATAAGGTGAATTCTAAACTGAAAATATGAATCTTCAACTAGAATAGTTTAATTTTAAACCAAAAAGATGAATTTCAAATAAAATAATGAATATTTAACTGGAATGATTCATTTTTCAGCAACAAAAAAAGACATTTCTACAAAGAAGAATTTCCAACAAAATACACGAATTTTCAACTAAAAAAGGATAAATATTCAACCAGAAAGTGAATAGTTAAATTATGAATCTTCAACCGAAAAAATTACTTTTCACCAAAAGAATTTAACTTTCAACTAAGTAGCTGAATCTTCATCCAACAAAGATCAATTCTAAAAAAATGTAATAGTAGATATTTAAACCGAAAGATTTTAATTTTAATTCAAACCCAGTTGAATTTAACTAAAAAATACAAATTTTCAAAGAAGAAAGATTTTTCAGTCAATAGAGAGAAAATATTCAAATAAAATTGTTGAATTTACAAGAAAAAGATGAATTTTCAACAAAATACATGAATTTTCAACCCAATAGTTGATTTAAAAAATTTTTAAAATACATTTTAAACCAAAAATAGAAGTTAAATTTTCAGTTAAGAAATTAGTCTCCAACTAAACAAACGCATTTTCATGAAAATAGTTAAATTTTCAGTTAAAAAAATTAATTTACAACCAAAGAAAAAAACTGAATTTTTAACAAAATAGATCAGTTTTCATCCAAATAGATCAATTTTAAATTGAAATTATGAATCTTCAACCGAAAAAATTGCTTTTAACCAAAAGAGTTTAACTTTCAACCAAGTAGTTGAATTTTCAACCAACAAAGATTAATTCTTTTTAAAAAATGTAATAGTTAATCAAACTGTTGAATTTTCAAGCAAAAAGAGGATTTGAAACGAAGAAGATTAATTTTCAACCAAAAAGGAGGAATTTTCAAACAAATAAATGAATTTTCAACCAAAAATAGAATAGTTAAATTTTCAGTTAAAAAAAAATTAATTTCAAGCCAAAAAACGAATTTTCAACGAAATAATTCAAGTTTCAACTGAAATAGTTAAATTTATAACCATATAGATTAATTTTTAATTAAAAGTATGAACCATCAACCGAAAAAATAATTTTCACAAAAAAGAGTTTAACTTTCAACCAAGTAGTTGAATGTTTTTCCAACAAAGATTATTTATAAAAAAATATATAATAGTTGATATTTTTTCAACCAAAAAAGCTTTTAATTTTTAAACACAAACAATAAAATTCAACCTAAAAAGACGACTCCTCAACATGAGTTGAATTTTCAAATAAAAAAGGATTTTTCAGTCGAGAGAGAAAAAAATTTTAATCAAACCAAAAAGATTAATTTTGTACCAAAAATGACGAATTTTAGTAGATAAGTAGGCTGCGTTCTGGCCCGATTAGTATTAGTGCGT
>CAKNYM010053795.1:11434-29829 GCA_932195095.1 Andricus curvator | reverse complement strand
CAATAATTCGAAAAAACTACTATGCCCATTAGAAAAAAAACTTGAATTGAGAAATTTTAGAAAAAATATTATCATTCAAATTTGAATGATAATTTTTTAAAATTAATTGAGCATTAAAGACATTTTAATATATCACAGTATTTAATTATTGTATTTTAAATAGATAAATAATATTGATTCGGGAATTTTTTAGTGTGAAGGATTTGACAGTGTCGGGCATTCTATATTTCGGCAATTTTCAGTCGTGAATTTTATAATTACGGACATTTTTCATTTCGAATATTTTCTCTTTCGGGAATTGAATTAATCAAATTAATAATGAGTTATTAAAATTAATAAAATTTTCGAAAAGGAAAATATTCGAAATATAATCATTCCGGAAATAAAATAAAATTCCGGAATAAAATATGAAAAATGAAAAAAATTGTTAAATTATAAAAAGAAAAATAATAAATAATACATTTATTTAATGAACGTATTTTTTAGAATACATATTATTTCATATTTGATTATATCTTCTTAAAATTAACGAAAATATTCAATACGGAAACAGTTTATTCTAGATTCTCTTGATGCAAGGTAATTCTGTTTCGACGATAACACATTTTCGAAAACAACACAATATTTTTAGAAAACGAAGATGAAATTATTTCTTATGGCCTACTTTCATTTTCTTCCTATTTCTTATTACTTGAAATCATTCGTTATTGATTGTCATTATTATAATAATTAGTATAATAATAATGACTATATTTATAATATATTAATATAATTATAATATAATAATATTATAATGACAATATTTATTATAATTTTTTGCATAATTCAGAATTATTTTAAAATGTGCAAAAAACATGTTTTCTCTTTACCCAAAAAAGATGAATTTTCAACCAAAAATGACCACTGAAAACTCCCCAAAAATGTAATTCCCGAATTGAATTGTAATATATCCGAAATAGCAAATTCCTGAATTGAAACAATTACATTTTTTCATGAATAGTATTTATTTATTCATTAACAATACAACAAACAAGTATCTTCATAAAAAAACGGGTTTTAATGTTTTAAGTTTCGAAATTTATTTTTTGAATTTAAAATAACAATAACGGAAACAAATTTTCATCCTGAAATCTGTTTTTTCAATTATTGTTATTTTTAATTCAAACAATAATTTTAGACATTTTAAACCTTGAAAATATTTATTATTTCTTAAATATTGAATTATTGTATTTTTAATAAATACAATAATATTTATGAAAAAAATGTAACGGTTTGAATTTTAAAATATCAAAAAATAATCTGGAAGGTTTTTAGGCAATTTTTTGAGTCTCGAAATATTTAAAAAAAACTTTTGGAAAACCACGGTTTATTTTTAGAAAATATACAGAAGTTTTGAGAATATTGGAAAAATGATTCCAAATTTGGAAATATTTCGAAGAATTGAAAACAATATATATATAAATTCTTGGAGATTTAAACAAAAAATGCGGAAATTTTGTAAGAATTTTGATTGGAAAATTAATTTTATGAAAATAATTAAAAAGATTTCGAAAGATTTCAAAACATTATTAAATTCTTTGAAAAATATCTAGAAGATTTTGAGAAAATTTTTTTTATTGTTGAAGGATTTTGAAAAATTTGTAGGGAAAGTCTGAACCGTTTTAAAAGATGTTTACAATTTTTGAAAGAATGTTTTGGAACGTTAGGTTTCTGGAGGTGATGTGAACTACTTCCGTATAGTTCATATAGTTTCGATTACAAAACCAAAAAACAAATTTGGAAAATATTATTAGGCGCAGAATATGAAAATTTGGAATTTCTTTCCAATTAGTGGTTGAAATGAAACAATTTCAAAATATTAGCAAAATTAATTAAATTACTTAAGTTTAATGTGAATTAAATAAAAATGAAAATAATTGGAATAAATTAATAATATTATTACGAATCCAAGATGCATTCAAAAGAATACAAGGTGAATTTAAAATAATTCAGGGCGAGTGAAAAAATTCAACAGAACATCATTTTTTAAATCGGAAAAAATTATATTAAATGAAAAGTCTTTCGTTGAAGGAAATGTTTTTTTTGTTGCAATTAAAAATTGTTGATGCTGAATGTATTTTTTCTTCATTTCGTTCGAACTTGAAATATGAATAATTAAAAATGCATATTTCTAAATGCAAAGTACAATTGAGATTACTATATTTTTAATAAGTAAATAATATTGATTAAAAGAGAATTTTTTTTTAATTATTCAAATATTATAACTTTCTAGTGTCGCAAATTCGATAGTGTCGGATATTTTTTAATTTCGGAAATTTTCGATTTCGAATATTTCCTTTTTCTGAAATTTTGCAGTTTTGCAATTTTATTTCTCAGAATTTTTCAATCCTCCCATAAAATTAAAAATTAATTATTGGAATAAATAAAATTTCAAAAAAAAAAAGATATATATTCGAAATATCAAATTCCCGAAGTTACAAAATAGCCGAAAATTAAAAATTCTAGAATAATAAAATACGTCATGGCTTATGATATTACCGAATTTGAAAATTCCCGATAGAAAAAAATTCTGCGAATAAAATTGCTGACAGCAAATTATAAAATTCCCTGATCTGAAGAATTGAAAAATGTTTAAAATATGAAACGAAAAATTATAAATAATTAATTAAACCAATACAATTATTGCATACAAATATTTTACATTTCATGTATTATTTTATATTTCATTATTTATCCATTTGAAAAAATATTCAATGTGGAAAGCATTTGTTCCGCATTCTCTTGGTAGAAGGTAATTCAGATTCGCTGATAAGAGGTTTTCTTGAGTAAACGCCACATTTTTGAAAACAACATCATATTTTTAGAAAACGAAGGAGACATTATTTTTTATGGCCTACTTTTTATTTCTTCGTTATTTTTTCCAATTGGTTCAAGTTACTCAATAATAATTAATAATACAATAATATTTAATATAATAATATATAATATATGCTATTTATATGTAATTATAATAATTATGAATAGTTAAATTATTTTACAATTAGATAAATATGTCTTGAAGCAGCGAAAAGTTGATTTCTTTGTGTGAAAAATAATAATTTTTGCAAACGAAATTTTTCTATTATTGAACATTTATTATCAAAGAAGTTTCTTAATTTTTCACATACGTGAATCATCAAATTCAGAAATTTGAAATTTTCATGAACTTTATAATTTCGAGAATTTCATGTTTTTAATATTTTCTTTCTTGGAAATTTTTCATGGCCGGCACTAATTAAAATTATTAAATAATTAATTCAATAAAATTCTCGAGAAAGCGAATATTCAAAATATAAAATACTCGCAACTATAAAATTCCAGAATGGCTTAATTCAAGAATATTTAATAAAATTATAAAATAATAAATAGAATTTTTGGTAATTTTGGAAGTTTTTGTAATTTTGGAAATTTTTGGAAATTTCTGGTAATTTTTGAGATGTTGGTAAATTTATAAATTTTGGAAGTTTGGAGTGATATCATCATAAACATATATGATCTTCAAAATTTTGAATCACTTGCTTCACTAAAATGCAATAGTTAACCAAATAGTTGAATGTTCTTCAAAAAAAGATTAAATTTTAATCAGAAATGGAAAAGTGAAAATTTTCAGTTCAAGCATTAATTTTTAACGATAATAATTGTTTATTTTTCAACTAGAAATATAAAGATTACAAAGAATTAAAAACAAAATGTTGATTTTTGAAGATTTCGAACAAAAAAATTCGAAGTTTTTCAAAAAATGTGAAAGGTTTCAAGGGAATGCATTTTTTTCTTCAAATTCCTAGGATTTGAAATGATTTTTTATTTTCATGAATTAATTTCATGAGAATATTTGAAAAGATTTTGAAACATTTCTGAAGATTTCTGATTCAAAACAAAAATATTTAAAAGATTTTAAGACAATTTTTTAGTATTGATAGATTAAAAAAATATTATGAAGAATTCCAGTCAGTTTGAAAGATATTGAAGAATTTAAGAAGTTTTTAACATTTTTTGCGGAATCGCAACTGAAATATATTTTCATAAACTTAAAAATAAATAAACAAATAAACTTAGAAGATATATTTTAATTCGAAATTTTCATTTTGTAGAAAAAAATAACAATCAAAGCTAATTAAATACAAACTAAAGAACAAAGAATTAATTCTAGGATTTTTAATTAATGCAAATAATAAAATTCCTTAAAAAGATTATATTCGAAATTGCATAAATTTCCAAATTTCGAAATTCCCGTTTATTGAAAATAAAAAAGTTGTTAACTTATGAAACAATAAATAATACATTTATTGAATAAATTTCGAAGAGGTTAAGAGCATTATATTTTTTTAAGATTGCTTAGAAAATACGTACTTCTAAATTCACTCCAAACTTAATGAATTTAATTAATTTTTATAATATTTTTAAATCGTTTTCAATTCAATTCACTTAAATTTTTAAAAAATTTTCCTAATGTCATATAAATTTACCTGGAATTCTTATCAATTTGATCGAATTCTTTTGCTAAAAATACATTTTCACAGGATTTTACGAAGTTTGTGGAAAAATTCGGTTCAGCTTGGAACTTGTATTAATTTAAGCTGACCCGAATTATTCCTAAAATTGCCTTAAAATCTTCGCGATTCATGTCTTATAATTTGAGAAATTTTTTCTATTTTTGAGAAATGTGTCAACAAGAAAAAAAATTAACTCGAAAGCTTCTGCATATTTTTTAAAAAACTTTAACAATATTTTGAAATGTTTAGAAATCTTTTTAAATATTCTAATAAAATTGATGTTTAAAAAAAATTCATTTTACATTTTCTAAGGAATCTTAAAAAAATATAATGCTCCTGATCCCTTCGAAATTTATTCAATAAATGTATTATTTATTGTTTCATAATTAAACAACTTTTTTATTTTTAATAAACAAGAATTTTGAAATTTGGAAATTTCTGCAATTTCGAATATAATCTTTTTAAGGAATTTTATTATTTGCATTAATTAAAAATCCTAGAATTAATTCTTTCTTCTTTAGTTTGTATTGAATTACCTTTAATTGTTATTTTTTTATACAAAATTAAAATTTCGAATTAAAATATATCTTCTAAATTTATTTGTTCATTTATTTTTAAGTTTATGAAAATATAGTTTAGTTACGACTCTGCAGAAAATGTTTAAAACTTCTTAAATTCCTCAATATCTTTCAAACTGACTGAAATTCTTCATAATATTTTTTTGAATCTTCCAATACTAAAAAATTGTCTGAAAATCTTTTAAATATTTTTTTTTTAATCAAAAATCTTCAGACATGTTTCAAAATCTTCTCAAATATTCTCATGAAATCAATTCATGAAAATAAAAAATCATTTCAAATTTTCCCAGGAATTTGAAGAAAAAAATGAATTCCCTTGAAACCTTTCAAATTTTTTGAAAAACTTCGATTTTTTTTGTTCGAAATCTTCAAAAATCTACATTTTGTTTTTAATTCTTTGCCATCTTTATATTTTTAGTTGAAAAATAAAAAATTATTATCGTTAAAAATTAATGCTTGAGCTGAAAATTTTCACTATTCCATTTCTGATTAAAAATTAATCTTTTTTTTGTTGAACATTCAACTTTTTGGTTAACTATTACATTTTAGTGAAATAAGTGATTCAAAATTTTGAAGATCATATATATTTATAATGAAATCACTTCAAACTTCCAAAATTTATAAATTTACCAACATCTCAAAAATTACCAGCAATTTCCAGAAATTTCCAAAATTACCAAAACTTCCAAAATTACCAAAAATTCTATTTATTATTTTATAATTTTATTCAATATTCTTGAATTAAGCCATTCTGCAATTTTATAGTTGCAAGTATTTTATATTTTTAATATTCGCTTTCTCGGGAATTTGATTGAATTAATTATTTAATAATTTTAATTAGTGCCGGCCATGAAAAGTTTCCAAGAAAGAAAATATTAAAAACATGAAATTCTCGAAATTATAAAGTTCATGAAAATTTCAAATTTTCAATTTTTCGAAATATTTCCAAATTTTGAATCATTTTTCCAATATTCTCAAAACTTCTGTATATTTTAAAAAAATAAACCGTGGTTTTCCCAAAGTTTTTTTTCAAGGTTTAAAATGTCTAGAATTATTGTTTGAATTAAAAATAACAATAATTGGAAAAACAGATTTCAGGATGAAAATTTGTTTCCGTTATTGTTATTTTAAATTCAAAAAATAAATTTCAAAACTTAAAATATTAAAACCCGTTTTTTTATATAGATACTTGTTTGTTGTATTGTTTATGCATAAATAAATAATATTCATGAAAAAATGTAATTGTTTCAATTCAGGAATTTTCTATTTCGGATATATTGCAATTCAGAAATTTTTTTGTCGGGAATGTTATTATTCGAGAATTTTGTTATCCGGGAATTTTTCAATTCGGAAATTACATTTTTGGGGAGATTTCAGTTGTCATTTTCGGTTGAAAATTCATCTTTTTTGGGTAAAAAGAAAACATGTTTTTTGCACATTTTAAAATAATTCTGAATTATGCAAAACATTATAATAAATATTGTCATTATAATATTATTATCATATTATAATTATATTAATATATTATTAATATATCCATTATTATTATACTAATTATTATCATAATGACAATCATTATCGAATAATTTCAAGTAATAAGAAATGACGAGAAGGTGAAAGTACGCCATAAGAAATAATTTCATCTTCGTTTTCTAAAAATATGTTGTTTTCGAAAATGTGTTATCGTTGAAACTGAATTACCTTGAATCAAGAGAATCTAGAACAAACGGTTTCCGTATTGAATATTTTTGTTAATGATATGAATAAATAATCAAACATAAAATAATAGTTATAGTAAAAACGACGTTTATCAAATAAATGTATTCTTTATTATTTTTACTTTTATCATTCAAGGATTTTTTTATTTTTCATATATTATTCCGGAATTTTATTTCACTTCCGGAATGATTATATTTAGAATATTTTCTTTTTCGAAAAGTCCAATAATTTTAATAATTAATTATGAATTTAATGGGTTGACTGAAAAATCCCGAAAAATAAAATGTTGGCACTTCAAAATTCCCGAAAGAGAAAATATTCGAAATGAAAAATTTCTGAAATGATAAAATTCACGACTAAAAATTGCCGAATTTTAGAATACCCGATACTGTCAAATCCTTTACACTAAAAAATTCCCGAATCAATATTATTTATCTATTTATGATAGAATAATTAAATTGCTTGTATTGTTCTGTTAGATTGAGAAATATGTTTTAGATTGTTGTCATTTCAAATTCAAAAAGTTATTTGAAAAATACATTTAATATCAATAAATTCTCATCGCAACAAAAAAATTATGAAAATTTTAATTTTTAAATATGTTTAGGTGGTTTTTAATTCATTAGATTTTTTAACAAATTCACTGTGAATTTTTATATATTTCATCGAATTCTTTTCAACTCCCTTATCTTTCTCTAAATCCACTTGCATTTTTGTTCTCAATTATTTTTTCAATGAACTCAAATTCTTTATTTAATTTCTTACTTTTCTGGTTGAAGAATCATCATTTTCGTTTGAAATTGATCTATTCGGTAGAAAATTCAACTATTTGGGAGCAAATTCATTTATTCTTTTGAAAATGAAGGTAATTCGTTAAAAAAAAAAGTTTTTTGGTTGATAATGAGTATTTTCAACTGAAAGTGAAACGATTACATTTTTATTCGGAAATAATTATTTTTTTGTTAAAAATTTGACTTTTTGTTAGAAAATAATTCATCTTGGTGAAACATTAATTTTTTCTTTGCAAATCGAACTAGTTCATTGAAAATTCGTTCTTTTTTTTGCTTAGAAATTTATCTTTCTGCCTAAGAATTTAACTAATATGTTAAAAATTCACCTTTTCGATTGAAAATTTATAATTTTAAGAGAAAATTCATTTTTTGGGCTGAAAAGTCAACTATTTAAAAAAAAAATTTTTGTAGAAAATTAATGTTTTTTGTTAAAAATTCATTTCGTTTCTTTTATTAAATAAAGTAATATGATTTTCTAAATTTAAATAGAAACGCAAGATAGAAAAATTTGTCCAAAGACTTGTTTTTAGCTTTTTTGAAGAAACAAATTTGCTCTTTCGGCTTTATTCTTATCTCGTCTCGATTTTGTAGAAAAATGCAAATTATTATTTTCCATGAAGAAAATCAAATTTTCTCTGCTTCAATATGTATTTATCTATGTTTAAAATAATTTATACAATTTAAACAATTATAATTATTATAATAATGTATAAACAATATCTATCATATATTTTTAAATTAATTATCATAACTACAATTATTTAATGAATTGAACTAATTAGAAAACACAAAAAAATAAATCTTGACCATCAGAAATAATTTCACCTTCGGTTTCTTAAAATATCATGTTGTTTTCGAGAATGCGGTGTTTATTCACGAAAATTTCTTATCAACGAATCTGAATTACCTTGTATCAAGAGAATGCGGAACAAATAGTTTTCACATTGATTCTGGAATTCTAGATTGTCGGAAATTTTTTCACTTCGTGAATTCTTTATTTTGTATATTTTCTTTTTCAAGAATTTCATTAATTTATTTATTTTATGAATTATTTATTATTTTTACTGTACGACTGAAAAATCCCTAAAATAAAAATTCTGGCAGTGTAAAATTAAATATTTTGATAGAAGAACAAATATTTCTTTCATTTTCAATGTATTTAAACAAAATTTGGAAATCCTGTCCATACTATTCCAGGGAAAAAATGGTCAGGGGCCATGTCAGACCTTTCTGATGAAATTGCAAAATTTCGAATTATAAGCCCGATAATATAAAAAAAAAATTTTGTTTTATAAAATGTAGGGCTCATCTATCAACCTATAAGAAGTACATTCTTGGGGCAAATTAATTTTTTAATTGAAAAAAAAAAATTATCATTTCTTTTTTATTTGTATTTTCGAAAATGAAAACTATACGAACTATATGCAAGTAGGTCACATCACCTCCAGAAACACGAGGCATTTACAAGGTTTCACAAGCTTCTGAATGGAAAAAAAAAATATTTACGAATTCAGTCTCTTTAACCTCGCTTCATTCGAATTGATGACAATCCATTTTATATGTGTTGAACTCAATAGCCTTCTTGCAATGAGAAAGCTAAAAATGTAAAATTATATTCTCAAACTTTTTCATCTTTCCAGGTCATTAATTTATGCAAAAATATAACAAATTGATAAAATCAAAAAAGTTATTTTGAGACGATTGTGTTTATTTAATATTGAGCTGTTTTTCTTTTTTGGGATTATATGAATATAATTTTCTTAGGTTACTTAAGAAAATTCAAGAAGACTTTGGAAGATTTCAGATATGTCGAAAACGTATATAGAAAATTTCAAATAATGTGTTTTTATTTCACAGGATTATACAAAGTTTGAGGAAAAATTCGGTTCAGCTTAGAACATGTAGTAATTTGAACTGACCCAAATTATTCCTAAAATTGCCTTAAAATCTTCTTGATTCTCTTTTGACAATTTTGGAAATACTTCCAAACTTTGAACTATTTTAATTTTTTTTTCAAAATTCAAAATTTTGGAGACGGATAGCATTTCAATGATGGACACATTTTTCTGTTAAAATGAATGAACAGATTTGAAGTTCGGCAATCGTTTGACTAGAAACTGTCCATTTTTTTGATAATTTTATTTGGAAATATAAATTTTTATTTTCAAAATTAAAAACCAAAATTTTTAATTATACATTTTCACAAGAAGCGGTTTTCTGTACATTTGGTGCTGGGTCCTTTCCCTTAAAAATAATCTAAATTTTGTTTGCAATCTTTTTTAATTTTCTCTAGATTTAATTCATTCTCAAATCTTTCTAAGTCTTATTAGGGACCGTTTAAACTTTAAATTTATTATTTTTTTAGTTATAAATTTTATTATTTGGTTGAAAATTTAACAATTTTCTTAAACGGACATCATTTTTTTGCAAATTCAACTGTTTTCTTAAAAATTCGTCCTTTTGGGTTAAAAATTCAACTCTTTTAGTATAATATTAACCTTATGTTTAAAATTCATATTTTGTTGCTGATAAGTCAATTGAAATCTTTTTTGGATGAGAAATATTTTGTCTGAAAATTTGTCTTTTCAATTTAAAATTTCATCTTTTTTTAGAAGAAATATTGCATCTTTCTTGGAGAAAAATGCAACTTTTTTGTTAAAAATTCAACTATTTTCTAGGAAATTTGCTTTTTGTTTAAAATTTTTATTTTTCTGTAGAAAGGTCTATTGAAATCCTTTTGGATGAAAATTCAACTCTTTTTTTGAAAATTTGTCTCTTTGACTTAAAAATTCACCTGTTTTAGTAGAATTTTCATTTTTCTTGGACAATGCGACTGTTTGGTTGAAAATTTAACAATCTTGTTAAAAAGTCGGTTTTTTTTTTTCTTGCTTAAAAATTCGACTATTTAGCAGAAAATTAACTTATAGTTTACAGTTCTTATTTTGGTGTAGGAAAGTGAACTGGAATCTTCTTTGGATGAACATTTAACTACTTTTTCGAAGTTTTTTTAAATTCAACTCTTTTTTGAAAATTTTTCTTTATGATTTAAAAATTCACCTGCTTCAGCAGAAATTACATCTTGCTTGGATGAAAATGCAACTGTTTGGATTAAAATTCAACAATTTTGTTAAAAGCTCACAATTTTTGGTTTAAAATTCTACTGTTTTGATGAAAATTTAACTATTTTGTAGAAAATTTACTTTTTGGTTAAATTTAATATTTTCGTGTTGAAAAGAGAACTGAAATTTTCTCTAGATGAAAATTCAACTATTTAAAAAAAAATTTGTTTCTTTTAATTAAAAATTCATCTGTTTTAAGATAAATTTCATCTTTTCTGGACAAAAATGCAACTGTTTGGTTGAAAATAAAACTATTTTGTTCAAAAGTCATACTTTTGGTTGAAAATTCTACTGTCTTGTTGAAAATTTAACTATTTCGTAGAAAATTTACTTTTTGTTCAAAATTTATATTTTGGTGTTAAAAAATTAACTGAAAGCTTTTCTGGATGAAAGTTTAACATCAAAAAAAAATGTGTGCTTTTTTTATCAAAAATTTATCTGTTTTAGTACAAATGTCATCTTTCTTGGATAAAAATTCAACTACTTCGTAGAGAATTGAATTATTTCGTTAAAAAGTCATCCTCTTTGGGTGGAAAATCGTCTTTTTGGATTGAAAATTCAATTTTTCTCGTAGAAACTTATTTCTTGTTTAAAAATTCATATTTTGATCGTGAAAAGTCAACTTAAATCTTTTTTAACAGAAAACTGAACTTTTTTTTAACGTATCTTTTCGAATTAAAAATTCATCCGCTTCGGTCGAAATTTCTTTTTTTTTAATGAAAATGCAACTTTTTGGTTATATATATGCTTATTTTATATATATTATTTTGAAAACTTATTTTTTTGATTGAAGGCTTATGTCTTTGGTTAAAAATTCAAGAATATAGTGGAAAAGTCTTTTTTTAGTTTAAAATTAATTTTTGAACTGAAAATGTAACTTTTACACTTTTTTAAGATTGATCCTTTTTAGTAAAAAAAAAAATTTCTTGGTTTGAAATTTCATTTTTCTTGGGTAGAAATGCATCAGTTTCGTCGAAAAATAATGTTTTGCTGAAGTAATATTTTTTGTTTGTAAATTCAATTTTTGAAGAGAATATTTGGCTTTTGACTTCAAGGTTCAACAATATATGAATATATATAAATATTTTTAGGTTGAAAATTCAACTATTATGTCAAAAATTCAATTATTTTGTTGAAAATTCAAGTATTTTGTTAAAAAACTATCTTTTATAGTAGAAAAGACTTTTTTTGTTTAAAATAAATTAATAAATTTAAAAATTTGAAGTTTGTATCTGAAATACTGCCTAATTCTACTAGCAATAACCAGTAAAAAATTTTTGGAAACTAAAAATTACGTACAGAAAGCGTGTTGGGTGGGTGGGGGGTAGAAGTATTTTGTTACAGTTTGTTACAGGAGGGAGGAGTGTCTCAGTACGGCCCCTTATCCTTTTAGATATTTTTTAAAATAATATAAAGTTTTCTTAACATGTTTTGAAATCCTTCAAAATTGAAAAAATTGCCTTAAAATCTTTCAGATTGTGTTTCGCCTTTTTGCAAAATTTTCAAAAGTTTAAATCAAGCTTTTTAAAATAAAACCTAATTAAGACTATTTAAAATCTCTACTAATTAATATCAAATTTTTTAGAAAGTCCTATTGTCTGTACCGGTAATTTTTTTGTCACCGGCACCGATAAATTTGTTTACTAGTACCGACTTCCTAAATTAATATATTTTCAGTTTTTTCCCCAATAATTTCATTCTTCTCACCTCTCTAAAAGTGTGAAGAAGTTTACAAATAAAAGGGTGTTAGCAAAATGTTAATAACATAATAATTATATCCCAACATTGAAAAATCAATCACGATAAAAATTTTCTTATCAATAATGTTTAGAAACATTTAGAAATAAATTTTATAATAAAATTACTTATTCAAAAATTTGCATATACAAAATTAATGGCACAGAAAAATTGCTAATCATGCTTAGTTAGACAAATCGGGGAAAACATCCAAAAGTGCTATTCATGCAGTGTCACCACCTCAATTAAGGTAAAATATGCTAGTTAGAAAATATTTTTGTGTTCCGGAAACGGAATAAGGAAAAATACATATCTAATAAGGGCAAATTTATGCCTGTAATGTCCGAAATGACAAGTATATATACCTCAACGATTAAACAGACTAGTTATCATTGTTGCACTGTTAAAAAGCTGTTCATCAATACAATTATCAGTTTTTCTTCGATTTAAAAAATGAGGGTCTTTGACTCTCTGGTCCTGGTCCTGACGGTTGTCCTGAATTCCATAGGTGAATATAATCATACAATATATGTATCTATAATTTCAAGTATTCTTTTCAGGTCGCCTGCAAATATATTGTACACAATTTATGCTGATTATATTTTTCCTACACTGAATATTTTCTACACACAATATTTCCTACACAGAATTTAATACTGGTATATTTTTCCTACACAACATTTTTTCTACACAGAGTATTTCCTACAGAGAATTTAATATTGTTTAATACTGTTATTTTTTTCCTACACAGAATATTTCCAACACAGAATTAATTATTGTGCATGCTGTTATATTTTCCCTTCACAAGATGTTTTCTACACAGAGTATATCCTGCACATAAATAAATAGTCATTATTTTATTCTGAACATATGTTGAAAATATTGTACTAAAAATTATTTTGTCCAATATTTTTCCTACACCAAAAAAATTTCTTCACAGAATATGCATATTCTACGCAGAATCATATAGTATTATTTCATACGGAAGATATTCAAAAAACATTGTACACAAAAATATTATGTCCAATATTTTTCCTACAAAAAATATATTCTACACTACATATTTAACACAGTAAATAAAATATTTTTTACACAGAGTAGATCCTGCACAAATTGAAATGATTATAGTTTTTACTTTAAATATTGCTATAATGTTGCTATATGGCAAATATTCTGAGTGAAGATATTCAACACAGGCATATTCTACACAACAATATTAGGTTTGAAACTTTTCCTACACAAAACATATTTTACATAAATTATTCCCCAAGGGGGAATATAAAACCAAATATCCGTTATGCCTTGAAGGCAATTATCATTAAATTATTTTCACTTTTTAAACAATTATTATTTGTTTAGAAAAGTTTCGTCGCTAGAATTTAACGATTTTGTTAACATTTTTCAAATTATTTTTTCACTCGAAATTTAACTATTCCATTTTTGGTTAAAGATTTATCTTCAGCAGTTGAAAATTCAACTATTTGGTTAAATTAATCTATTTTATTAAAAATTAATCTTTTTTTTGGTAGAAGATTAATCTTTTTGGTTCAAAATAATTTTTTCATTGAAAAATTATTTTTTTAGCTGAAAATTTAACTATATCACGTTTGTTTAAAGATTCATCTTCTCCGGTTAAAAATTCAAGTATTTGTTTGAAAATTTCGGTATTTTGTTGAAACTTTGTCTTTTGTGGTAGAATATTAATCATCTTGGTAACTAATTAACCTTTTTGGTCGAAAATAAATTTTTCTTTGGTTGGAAATTAGTGTTTTTATTGGAAATTAATTTTTTTAACTAAAGATTTAACTAAATTCCTTGTCGAGATTTTTTACATTCTCATTCTAATGAGAAGGTATTGGTTTTATGTAAAATTTGACATAGTCGGTTTTCATCAAATCTCCACGTTTTGAGACCTCCTGAGTCAGAAAAAACGATTTTTACGAAGGTGTCTGTCTGTCTGTAGTCTGTCTGTCTGTCTGTCTGTCTGTAGCCACGATAACTTTCGAAAAAATGATCAGATTTGATTGAGCTTTGGCACACTTTTTTATGGCCGAAAAATAGAGAACGAGTTCGTTAATTAGCTATTTTGGATAAAAATCCAAAAAGTGAGCACATTTTGAAAATTTTGGAGACCACTTTTTTTGAAGATTTGAAAATTCTATGTACGGTTATTAGTAGTACGCAAAATGACGAACAAAATATTCTAATGACTTTTTGTGATAAAAAAAAAATTACTGGAGTTATAGCATTTTCAAAACTCCAAAAAACAAACTAAAATGAACATTTTAAACCGAAAAACGCACGATATGAAAAAAAGTCAAGAGAAGAAAAACGTTGATTCCTGAACACCCTATAATATTTTCATAACAACTTTTTGAATTTTTTGAAAAATAAAAAATTCAAATTTTGATCGCACAAAAAATTAATGAAAAATCAAAAAAGCCATTTTGCTGTCAAACTATGCAAGATACCAGAAAAGATCATCTTACCAAAATTGTGCACCTAAAAAAGATCTACAAATTTCTTATCATTTACTTTTTGATATGACGCGTAGTTTTTGTTTTATTCGTAAAAAACAGTATTGAAAATAGAAAAATCAAATTTTCAGACGAATATTACCAGTTACGAAAAAATGACCGAAACAAAATTTGTTCATCCAAGGAAGAGGTACAAATTTATTGTGACTCATTTTTCGATAGGATGCGTGGTTTTTGTTTTATTCGTGAAAATAACATTGACAGTAAAAAAAATCAAATTTTTGAAAAAGCAATGCAAGGTACGAAAATATATAAATGAACAAAAATCGTGCATTCAAAAAATACTTACAAACCCGTAATCAATTTTTGTGGTAAGAATATATTCAAAATGAAAAAATTAACTTTTTTGATAAACGGCACAGGCTAAAATAAAATGTTAACTAATCAAATTTGTCGCCTGAATTATATCATTACTTTTCATTTGAAATCAAATACAAATTTAGTAATTTGTATATGAAGAAGATATAACACGAAGCACAAAGTGCGCGCTCAGTGTATTTACCAAATCGCACGCCGTAAGTGCGCTCAAACTTTTTTGTTTCTATCATACGGTTCAAATGATTTTCAAATCAAATATCGAGCGCGAAGCGCGAGTGTCTGGATGAGAATGTGTTCCTTAAGGTCGATAGAACCTTGAGTAAATAAAGTTCCTTTTCAGTCTGAAATAAAAATAAATTTAACAATCACTTAATATGTAGAGGTTTTGATAATTTTATAATATTTGCAAACAAACTTTTTCTTTTCATCGAAGTCGAACGCGAAGTTCAAAAATCTAGAGGAGCCGAGCGTAAAGCGCGATGCAAATACGCCCGAGCGCGTAGCGCGAGGTGAATACATAATCGAGCGCGAAGCGCGAGACAAATATATGATCGAGCGCGAAGCGCGAGATCCAACAGTCGCGCGCCCTAGGCGCTAATTAGGCGCTAATTAACCTTTTTGGTCGAAAATAAATTTTTCTTTGGTTGGTAATTAGTGTTTTCATTGGAAATTAATTTTTTTAACTAAAGATTTAACTAAATTCCTTGTCGAGATTTTTTTTTTATAGAAATTTCATCTTTTTTGTAAAGCATTTATTCATGTGGTTCAAAATTGAACTATTTCGTTGAAATTTTATTTTATTTACTTAAAAATTTACTAATCTGACTGAAAATTGAACTATTCTATTTCTTGTTGAAAATTGATCTTTTTTTTTTTTAAATTAATCTATTTTGTTGAAAAATTGCCTTTTTCAGTTCAAAATTACCCTTTTAGGATGAAAATTCCATTGAAAAATAAAACATTTTGTTGGGAATTCATATATTTTGTTAATAATTAATATTTTTTGATACAAAATTAGTTTTTTTTATAGAAAATTAATTTTTGTCAAATAAAAATGTATCTATTCCATTTTCCATACATTCTTTTTTTGATAGCCATTTAGTTTTTTTTCTTGAAAATGCATATGTTTGGTTGAAAAACTATTTCGTTAACTATTTCCTCGAAAATTTATTTTATTTGGTTAAAAAACTTATTTTTGTAACTTAAAATTAAAGTTTTCTATTTTTAGTTGAAAATTTATTTTTTTAGATTGAAAATTCATCTGTTTTGTAGAAAGATTGCCTTTTTTTGGTTGCAAATTCAATTATAAGGTGGAACATCTCATCAAAAATTAAAATATTTGGTTTTAAAACTGACGTATTACGTAAAAAAATTTTTTTTTGAAGAAAATTAATTTTTTTGGGTGAAATTTGATTAATTTGGTTGAAAATTAGTTTTTTTATTGAAATTTGATTTTTTTAACTAAAAATTTAACTATTCAATTTTTCGACGACATTTTTTTATGGACTTTGAATATTTTTAGTTGAAAACTCATCTGCTTGGCTGAAAATGTAACTATTTTGTTGGAAATTTATTTTATTTGGTTAAAAAAATTATTTTTCTAACTTACAATTAAACTGTTCTATTTTTTGTTAAAAATTTATCTTTTCTAGTTGAAAATTCATTTGTTTTGTTAAAATTTTGTTTTTTCTGGTAGCAATATAACCTTTTTGGTTTATATTTTGGTTGAAAACTCAACAAATTTTGTTGAAAAATCGTTTTCTTTTTGTTGACCATAATTTTTTTTTTTTAAATGTAGCTATTTCATTTTTGCTCGGAAATTGATATTTTTCAGTAAAAAATTCACTTATTTTGTGGGAAACTCGTATTTTTCAGTCTGAAATTCAATTTTTTGGTCAAAAATGCACATTTTTGGGTTGTCAATTCAACTTTTTTTTTAACAACATTTCGAATGAGATTTCTTTTCGTTATTGATTGACAAATCTCTCTTGGTTGAAAATTCAACTCTTCTTCTGGAAATGGAAATATAATAATACAATTTCAAATTGATAAATCTTAATCAACTAAAACTGGATTCTTCATTATATGTGTGAGTTTGGTGTCCGAAAAACCGTAGACAAAAAAAAACGATATATAAAAAAATATACATAAAAAAATATCAAAACCGCTTTAAATCGTGCAATTTATACTTCTGGATTTTGGCAATTCATTTTCTAGTGCATTTTTTTCACAGAAAATTTTTAAGAATCCGGAAAAAGTTTTTCTCCTATGTACACAGGTGTTGAGTATTTTTTTCAGAAAACAGGGCCTAATTTAATTGGAACTATCTCTTAGAAAATGATTCATTAAGAACAGATTTTCTTTCAACAAATCTGAAGGTATCAAACTTCAAAATACCAAATCGTGGGTATAGTGGATTGTCTCATTAAAGACGGTCTCATTATCAATATTCATCAGAAATTCGATCAGGCTTATATTTGAGAATGCCTTTCCCACGTTTTCGAATTTCTGAAATAAGATTGTGTTACTACACATGTAATATATGAAAACATTTCAGGAATTCTTGTATTTGCGAAACGAATTCATTACCGAATACATACAAATTATTGCAACATAATTTTATAAGTTACCATTATATACGATATGCAAGTTTCAGTACTCCTGCAAGATATTTTTTTTTATTACAGATCAGATACAAGGAAATTTAGGACTACTAGGGGGAGGACTTAGCATAGATAAAGAATTCAGCATAGATAGAAATGGACCATTAGGTGAGAAAATACGACGAAAATTGTTTTTCAGAGAAAGGCATAAAATACGTTTCAAAATATTTTTATTGATGGCAATTATACATATGAAACAAGGTACAATTCTTCTTAAAATGATGAATTTCTTTGACAGGTTTGAAAACTGTAGATTATGAATATAACATAGGTGGTGGAGGAGGATATGGAGGGGGAGCAGGATTTGGAGGAGGATATGGAGGAGGATTTGGAGGAGGTGGAGGAGGAGGAGGAGGAGGAGGAGGAGGAGGTGGAGGAGGAGGAGGAGGTGGTGGAGGAGG
>CAKNYM010053795.1:0-11334 GCA_932195095.1 Andricus curvator | reverse complement strand
GGTGGTGGAGGAGGTGGTGGAGGAGGTGGTGGAGGAGGTGGTGGAGGAGGATTTGGAGGAGGTGGAGGAGAAGGATATGGAGGAGGATTTGGAGCAAATAGAGGATTTGGAGGTTATGGACAAGGTGAGAAACTGGACAAAAAATGTTTTTCATTACCAGGCGAATGCAAAATAATCTTATAGATGATGATAATGTTACACAAATCACAACTTTTCTTCATGATAATTCATTTTAATTTTTCTCGTTGGTATAGGATCATCACGTTCATCTGCATCAGCAGCAGCAGCTGCTGAATCAGAAGCAAGTGGCTAAGACCTTTTTCCCTTCTTCTTCCTCTTCTTTATGCCGGACACTTATTCTTCACATCTTCGAACATGATTATTTTTCGCTAATAATTACACTGCATTGCAAATGCCCATAATAAAATGTAAAAAAAAATTATAAAAAATTTTAATAAAGATTTTGAATTTGGTATTTACTTTCAGTATTGTTTTTTTTTTCATTAAGGAACGTGAAAAGCAGGTACTAATTTTAAAATTCATGATACTTTCATATTCATTCTGGATGAATAACGTGTTTGGTAATGACTTTGAACATAAGTTACAGCTATTCATGTGAGACGATAGCAACATTTTGAAAAACAAATTTTAACATTATATTTTTCGCATACTTCATTTTATTTTCATTTCAAATATTTAAAAGAAACTTGCTTTGGATCAGTCTGGAAGGTGCTAGTTATATTTGATAATGCTATCACAAAAGCAGAAAAGTTTAGAATCTATTTTTGAAAATTCAACCATTTTGCAGAAGATTCGTTTTCTTGACATGAAAGTGTAACATTTTGGAAAAATCTATTTTTCTTTATTGACTAAAAAATAATTTTTGTTACAAAAATTAAATTATTTGTTCGAAAATATGATTATTTTAGGGTGCAGGATTCAACAGTTTCGTAGACAATTCAGTTTTTTGGCCTTAAAGTGTGAAATTATTGATAACAACTTTTTTCTATATTGCCTGAAAAATCTTTCTTGGTTAAAAATTACACTATTTGGGAGAAAGTTCATGTCTCGTTCAAATTCGACTTTCTTATTTGAACACTCATTTTTGTATTGAACATTCATAATTTTAGTCATGAAATATTTCTTGTGTTAAATATTCAACTATTCCGTTGAAAACTGTTTTTCTCTGGTAGAAAATTAATTTTCCCAGATGAAAATTCATATTTTTGGTTCAAACTTTAACTACTTGGTTAAACATTCGTTTTCCTCAATATTTATCATTTTCAATGATAAATATCAAATTTCCAAACAAAGAAATGATTTTTTAACCCGGAATAGAGTTTTGCCATTAAAAAAGGAATAAGAACATTTTAGGTTAAAAAAATGATTTTGCAACAAACGAAAAAAAAAATTTTCAACCAAATAGTGAAATTTTCAACCTATGAAATAAATTTTTAACGAAATACTGTGAAGGATAAATTTCCAATCATAACTATAAAATTCAAATGTTTTTTTAAGCAAAATCAATAAAAAAAAAATGAATTCTCAACTGAATAGTTCCATTTTCAAACAAAGTATTGCTTTCCTACTAAAATGGGCAAAATTTCAACGAATACATTAATTTTCGTCCAAATAGTTGAATTATATACTACAAAATTTGAATTTTTAATCGAAAATGAAATACTTTTTTCAGTCAAAAAATTATGAACAAAAGTGAATTTTCGTGTAAATAAAACAAATTTTTAACTAAAAATAAAACAGCTGAATTGCTAGTGAAGAATTTGTAATTGCTGATATTTCTACCCAAAAAGGTTTTAAATTTGAATAAGAATTGCTGAAAATTTTAGAAAAACGCCTATAGCAATTTATGGAAAAGCCCAAAAAAGAAATTTCTAAATTAATTGAATTAATTTGTTTTTTTTAAGAAGATCTTCTCCTTTCGCTCCGCTGGGAATCGAACCTCAGAACTTCCGATTGCCGGCCGGGTGCTTTCCCATTAAGCTACCAAAGCAAGGATGAAGAGCTTCATTATGGACGTAATTCAAAATTTACCCAAAAAAATCGGAGAGTAAGGTTTTTAGTACGAACAGAAATTTTCCTTTTTTATTTCTGATGCCGATGAACTGAGTTTGGGCCACTTGCATAATGAGATTTTTGAGTAAGTTACCTTATCTCTATTTGAAATTGGCTTATCATGAATACGAAACACGCTTATGAAACGCATTCTTTGTTATCAAGGTTCTATTTGCCAGACCTTGAACTTATCCGATTAACATGCTTTTATCTAGAATTTAAAATTCCACGCTTTTTTTAATGCAATAGTTTTTAAAACTTTTTTCAGATTGTCAGGCTGAAAAATTAACCATTTTGCAGAAAATTCGTTTTTTTGGCTTTAAATTTCCATATTTTGCATGAATATGTATATTTTTCTTTATTTACTGAAAAATAATTTTCGGTCGGAAATTCGATTTCTTTATTAAAAAAAACATGGTTAAAGTATATATATAATTACATGAGGGTAGAAAATTCAACTGTTCCGTGAAGGATGCGCCTTTCTGGTTTCAAAATTCAAAATTTTTATTAATTTTCTATATTGCCTGAAAAATATTTCTTGGTTAAAGATTTATCTATTTTGTTGGAATTTTTTTTTTTTTATATTTAGGATTTTGCAATTGAATCTTCCTTGCTGAACATTCAAATACTGTTAAAATAGTACCTCTTTGGTTGAAGATTCATAATTTTAGTAGAAAATTAATTTCTTTTGTAGAAAATGTAACTATTTTGGTAAAAATTTGTTAGTGTCTTTTTTTTGTATAAAATTTATGTGTTTCGTCAGAAATGCAAATTCTTGGTTAAAAATTCCTTTTTTTTTGTTGAATATTTATCATTTCCGCCGAAAATTAATATTTTTGATAGAAAATGCAACAATTTTTTTAAGAAGTCGACCTTTTTGTTAGAAACTTTATTTTCCCCTGTGAAAATTCATCTTCTTGATCAAAAGTTAAACTATATGTTTAAAAATTTATTTTTTTGAATTCAAGATTCATCATTCTAGTTAAACAATGACATTGTTTAAAAATTGAAATATTCAATTAAAAATTCTGTTTTTTCCCTAGAACGAAATTTATACTTTTCATTAAAAATTTAACTGCAATTTTAAAAATGTACTCATTTGGTTAAAGAAATAGAATTTTTAGTTGAAAATTCATCTATTTGATAAAAAAATAAACTATTTCGGAGAAAAATCATGTATTTTGTCGAAGTATAGACTTTTTTGTCAAAAATTAATTTTCTATTTTGAAGATTCATTTGTAAAGTAAAAATGGAACTATTACATTTTCAGTTGAAAATTTATTATTTTTGTTGAAAATTCGTTCTTTTTTATTGAAAATTCATCTTTTTTGCTCAAATTTAAACAGCTATGTTAAAAATGTACCTTTCTGTTGGAAGATTCATCATTTTGGTAGAAGATTAATTTCTTTAGTTGTAAATGTAACTATTTTGTTAAAAATTGTTTTTTTGTTGTAAAAATTCCAGTTTTTAGCATAAAATTAATTTTCCCTGTAAAAAATTCAACTAGCTGGTTAGATATTCTTTTTTTTATGATTTATCATTTTAGTTGAACAAACTTTTCCCTAGTTGTAAATCAAACTATTTTGTTGAAAATTGCTTTTTTTGTTTGAAAATTAATTTTGTTAGCTGAAAATTCAGCTATTCCATTTTTGCTTTTTTGTTAAACATTCATTTTTTTAATTAAAAATGTAGCTATTCCGTTCTTGTTGGAGAAATTCTACTTTCTTGGTTAAAACTTCAGTATTTTGGATGAAATATTCTGCAAATGCAAAAAAATTAATTTTGCAAAAAATAGTTAAATTAAAGAAAAAAAATATTTGAATCAAAAAGGTTTGAAAAACTGCATCAAAGTAGTAAAGTTTCCAATTGAATAAATGAATTTTCGTCCGAAAATATTAATTTAAAAAGTTGGAAATTTAACTGAAGAGTCCTCAGTTCAGGTGAGAATTCATTTTTTCACTGAACATTAAACAGTTAATAATAATTTAGAAAAAATAAAAATAAAATATAAAATGCAAGTCGATTTAGAGGAAGATAAGGGAATTCGGATGAATTTGATGAAACATATAAAAATTCACTGCAATTTTTTTTTAAATCGAGTGAATAGAAAACAATTTAACAATATTATTAAAAATCATTGAATTCCTCAAATTCAGAGTAAATTCAGAAAAAGAAATCAAAACAATTCGATAAGAATCTAATATAAATTTTAAAGGATTCAAGGTAAATAAAAAATAATTCAAAAGAAAACAAGAACATATTTAATTTCCGAAAAAATTTCATTTAATCAAAAGTCTTTGTTTCAAAGAAATGTTATTTTGTGGCAATGAGAATTTCAGGATATTAGGTTTATTTCTTTCAAATTATTTTTTCAATTAAAATTAACAACAATCTAAAAAATATTTCTCAATGCAAACGAAAAAAGCAAGAACAAGATTTTTATCATAAAAGTAATAAAAAAATATAATTCACGTTTTTAAAAAAACTATAATTGATAAATTGTTACGATAATTAAAAAAAAATGTATTGAGCATTCAAAAAAATTTCTTCCATCAAATTATTTAACAACTGTATTAAAAAAAAATATTGATGAAAAAAAACAATTTTTTTTATTGTTTAAACTCGGGTATTTTCTGTCGAGGATTTTACAGTATCAGATATTTTATAATTCGGAAATTTTCTGTCGCAAATCTCAAATTCCTGCAAGTAAAAAAATATCGAAAATTTTATCTTAAACCGGAAAAATATCTTTATTTAAAAAAAAATGTACGTAGAAATGTAAGAAATGAAGTAAGAACTATTTATTTTTTTTCATTTTTTTATTTATTAAAGTATATTTATTAAGTATTTTCATTAAAAAGATGGAACATTTCATCTTAAACAGAAACGATATCTTTATTTTTCAAAATTGTTTCGTAGGAATATGAAAAATCAAATAAAAACTATGTATTTTAGTGAAAAATATGCAAATTTTGTAAATTCTTTCGTAGAAATATGAAGAATTAAGTAAAAACTATGCATTTTAATAAAAATATAGAACATTTCATTTTTAACTGAAAAGATATGTTTATTTTGGAAAATTTCTTGGAGAAAATATAAAAAATTGAATAGAAATTATGTATTTTAATAAAAAATATCGAACATTTTCTCCTGAAATTAGACTATATCTTCATTTTGAGAAATTCTTTCTTAGATATATGAAAAATTAAATAAAGACTATGTATTTTAATAAAAAATATGGAGCATATTATCTTAAACTGAAACGATATCTTCATTTTTGAAAATAATTCTGTAGAAATATAGTAAATTTTAAAAAAATTGTGTATTTCAATAAAAATATCGAACATTTCATTTTAAACTGAGAAAATATCTTCATTTTGACAAAAATCCTTCGTAGAAATATAAAAAATTGAATGAAAACTATGTATTTTAATAAAAAATATCGAAGATTTTCTCTTCAAATGAAACTATATCTTTATTTTAAAACATTTTCTCGTAGGAATATAAAAAATAAAATAAAAACTGTGTATTTTAATAAAACATATATGTCATTGTATCTTAAACTAAAACGATATCTTCAATTTTTAAAATTCTTCTGCAGAACTATAAAAAATTAAATAAAAGCTATACCTTCCTAATTGATTTCTTTAGAATTTAAATATAATTTTAATTAATTAGTCCTTCAAATAATTAATTGATTTATTCGTTTATTAAAATGAATCATTTGTTATTGTATCAGGGTTACTGTTGTTAATAAATTACTGATCTACACCAAAATATGACATTGTTCTTATTTTAATTTCCTTTCCCATTAGATCAATTCTTCACCCCAATATAAAATTAGAATATCTCTTATTCAATTTCAATTTCCAGTTGAATATTATATTTCATAACAGTAATTTTGCTTATGAAATGTAATTTCAGAATGTCATGATCTAGAAACATGTAATCAATTTTGCACTATTTTTTGTAACTATATGTAATGAAAAAAATATATTATTTGTTAGTCCAGTCTTCTTCTCAAACGTATTTTTATCAAAGGCACTTCATGTAATTTTGATAGACAAAGGTGGAATTTAATGATAATAGTTCGTGTAATTATGAGTTCAATTTTGTTTCTGGAGTTGAAAAATAATAGCCATAATGGATGTGGTAATATGTCATCATGTGCAGTTGTGGTTGGCTTGTCTCATCTGTTTCTCAGTTGCCATTTTGTTTGAGTGCTGTTATCTTGCTGCAGGCGTGCCTGTACACTGTAAAAGCTATGGTTCCATTTCAATTGAGCATCATTTTTTTAGCGTCCTGTTATAATACCAAATAGTCTTATTTTGAAGCCATCGTTCGTACTACTTTACTTTGCCAACTTCAGATTGAAAAGTGGTAGATAGATAAACATTTATTTTTTAGCCTGCTGGCCTTAAAAAATTGACTTGCTTACACTTCCATTTTTTAACAGAATTTTCTTAAAACTAACCCTTAAAACTAACATCCTTCCACACCTTATCTCTAACGCCGCTCGCTCTTATCGCATTGCCTTCCTCGATTCGCTTCGCCTCGCACGCCAGTCCCTACTTTCTTGCTTTCCCTCGCATTACCAAACTCTGCCTCCGCGGCTAACACCTATACTTATCTATTATTTACAATATTTACATTTACTTATATTTACTTCCTTCTCTATTTACAATCTTTCTTTCTCCATTCCTGTTCCTCCTTCCTTCTCTTCTTCTACATCTTACCCAAGACTCCATTCACCTATGCTACTGCCCTTTTGTCCCCCCTTTCACGCATCAATACCTCCATGCTTATCCCGCTCCTTTCCACCTCTACGCACTCCTCCAACCCGTGCTCCACTCTTGCCTCCCCCTTCCCACATAGTTCACACATCCTCTTTTCCCTAGCGAGCCAGAACCTATTGAAACCCTCCATGCACCCACATCTCATCCTCGCTATGAGCTCCTGACTTCCTTTCTCGCCTTTCTCACACAAATATTGCGCTCTCGCCCTTGGCATAATCCATAGATAGTTCCCTTTAAACCTTGTCTCTCTTATTCTCTCTTCCCCTGCTGTCTTCTCTCTCTCCATGCTGTTTTTCATAACCAACTCATATACCTTCCTTTCTTCCTCATGCATCCTTCTCACTTCATCCATCTGCAGTCCATTCGCTCTAAAATACCTTTCTCTTTCAATCTCCATCTTCCCACCCACTCTCCTGTTCTCCTTCTCCCATTAACACTCCCTAACCAGCTTACTTCCCCCCTCTTCCAAAAATTTCTCATCATATTTACACGCTCGTCTCCCCGCTAGAATCCCTACACTCGTTCTCCCCGTCTCCCTTCTGACAATATAATTGGGCGTGTTCCTTGCCAGCCCCAGTGTCCACTTTACATATCTCTCCTGTATCCTATTTACCTCTTCGCTTTCCTTCCACCCCCCACACCTCTACTCCATACAATAGCACACTCATCACTAGTGAGTCAAACAATTTCATTATCCTTCCAAAATCATTTGCGAATAACTTCTTTCTCAACCCCCACACCTGCCTCATCACCACATTTGCCCTCCTCACTCTCTCTTTTATGTGACAATCCACTCCGCCATTCCTCCGAAACAAGAAGCCCATGTACACAAACTCTTTCACCGCCTGCACCGCCTTTCCCTTCCACTTCCACTCCCCTTCCTTATCCCTCGCACCTCCTTTTCTGAAAACCATAACCTTGGACTTTTCCGCATTCAGTTCCAACCTGTTCTTATTCAGGTATCTTCTCAGCCTCTTCAGCATTTCCTTTAAGGCCTCCTCGCTTTTTACCAACAACACTATGTCATCTCCATACGCTAGCGACCAAATTCTAACCCCTCCTATCCTGACTCCTACCACTCCGGCCTTCAGCTTACTTTCCATATCCGCAATTAAAATCGCAAAAAGCGTTATGCTAAGCGGACACCCTTGTCTTAACCCCCTATCCGACGGAAATGCGCCTTTTAGATCCACAAAAAACGCGTACACTCTCGACCCCTTCTTTGCTAATTCTCTATCCACCACGTGCTGCAGAACGTAGACATTGTTGATAGTACTCCTACCTGCCCTAAAGCCCGCCTGCGTCTCCGGCAATATTCCTTTCCCCTCGACATCCTTCCGCAGCCTCTCTGCCACCACCATCGTGTATACTTTATACGCCGTATACATTAGCGTAATCCGCCTATAATTTTCCTGCCTATCCCTATCTCCTTTCTTATACAGAGGCACTATTAACCCTTCTCTCCACCCTCGTGGGAATCCCTGCCCCCTCCATACTTTCTTCACTACCTCCTTCAGCCTCTCCCTAACCTCTTGTGTACTAAACAGCCATGCTTCGTTCTCTAGCCCATCCAGCCCTGCTGATTTTGACCTTCTTAACTTCCTTATCTGTTTCTTTATCTCCTCATCATTCAACTCCTTCATCTCTGCCTCCCCCGTTCTTCTACTCCCACCATCTCTCTTTCTTGAATCTGAGCCCTGAAATGATTCTTCAAAAAACTCCCTCCACTCCTCACTCCCTATCTTCTCGCGTATCCCTACTCTACGCTTCCTAAACATATTTATTATCATCCAGACGTCCCCTTCTGTCTTAACATTTCCTAACTCCTCCTCCAGCTCTTTCTTCTTTTCCTGTTCTTTCTTCTTACACATCAATCTAAACCCCTTCCTTATTTTTACGTACTCCTCCCTTTTCGCAGTACCCTCTTTCCACTTCTTATACTTCCTCTTCACCTTCATTTGCATCTTTTTACATTCCCTATCCAACCACGGCTTCACCATTCCTTTCTTCATCTTTTTGAATAACTTTTTTTGGACGCATCCTTTCTCTTTTAAATCCTCCCATATCTCTTCCACCGTCTCCCCTTCGAAGCGTACCATCCCTAACTGCTCCTCATACTTCTCTATCGCCTCCCTCGTCCAGCTAACCCTCTCCCCCGTCGACACTTCTTCCCCACCTGGCCTTCCGCCGTTCTCACCCCTTATCCACAACCCTAATGGCTGATGGTCTCATTCTACCCTCCCTTCTACTGCGAATCTCTCCATGTCCTCCCACCTTTGCATATTCATGACTACATAGTCTATCACCGATACCCCCACCTTACCTACATATGTGTATTCTCCCTCTTCGTCCCCAGTTGCCATACCATTTGCCACCGCCCAGCCTCTATCCTCCATCTAGTCCCTTAGAATCTCCCCCTCCTTATTTATTAACCTATCCTTCGAATTCCTTTCGAAGCTTTCCACTTTCCTGTAAAGGCCTCCTACCCTCCCCATCCTCGCGTTAAAGTCCCCACCCAGTACCACCATACCCTCCTCTCTTTCACCTAACAGGTCCTTCGCCCTTTCTTTAATTCTTTCCATCCCATCCTTATTGTACACAGTCACAAACTTACGCGTTACCCCTCTTATCTTTACTTTCCTCATTCGCACTCCCTCCCCCTCTTTCTCTCCGTGAGCTTCCTCTAATCCATCTCTAACCCCCGTTATAATTCCCCCACTAGCCCTTCCTTTCTTTTTCACTCTGACCACCTCCTGGAGTCTCCACCTATACCCCCTTGGCAGCTTTGGCTCTATTCTATCCCATTCCTTTCTTTCCACCCACGTCTCTACCAGTCCTATCACATCAAATTCCTGGATATACCTCCAGAACTCCTCATCCTTCTTCTTTACTCCTGCTACGTTCCAGTAAAGCACCTTCACAACTCCTCTACTCTGCATTACCCCCACCCCCCTACTTCCTACGAAACAAATTCCCCTGCACTTCCTTCAACACCTCTTTCTCCTCGTTCCACACCCAGATTTTCTCGTTTATTTTTATTTTTCGATATCCTACCTTCGCCGATCCCCCTTCACTCCTCTCCCTCCTAGCCCTGTCGTACAGCATTACCTGTGCATCCCTTTTATTTCTCGTCAAATTGTGATCGATGAAAACTTCCTTATCCTTTATCTCATTTCTATTTCTTATTACCCCCAACTTTTCTTCCCAGCTCTCCAACTCCACAACCGCCACTTCTTTCTCCTTTCTCCCTCCAACTTAACTTTCCCTACTCTGCCTTTATTCCACCCTATGCTCTGTAGCAACGCTTCCACGCCCTCCCTTTCTTCCCCGCTCTTCATCTTCAACCCTCTTATCACTATATTATTTCTCCTGTCTGCCTTCTCCTTTCTCTCCATTCTCAACTCCATTGCCCTCATCCTTTCCCTATCCTCCCTCTCCTCCTTTTCATTCCTACGCTCTGGCACATTCTATTCCCCGTCTCCTATTTCCATTTTCGTCCTGCCCTCCACCTTCTCAAGCCTTTTTTCCGTCCTTTCTTTCCACACCCTAATCTCCTCTTCCATCTCTTTTATTTCAACTTCTTTTTCTTTTCTTTCCCTCTAACCCATCTACTCTCTCTCTCTCAGCTCTTTCACCTCCTTTTCCCATTTCTCATCTCTGATTCTCAAGTCCTCGCTCATGCCTTCCATCTGCTCCTTGGTCCCCCTTACGTCCTCCCTCAGCCCCCTGATCTCGCCTAACAACATCCCGAGAGCCTCCTTTTCCAACATCCCCTCCATTTGGGGGGGGGGTGACCAAGGTGTTATCCCGCTTTTTTTAAACGGGCTCTTGATCTCGCTTTTTTCCGGACTCTCTTGGCTGTCTCTCTTCCTTTTCAAGAGATCCTCCCCGTCACTTGCGCTCGACGCTCTCTCCTTTACCTTCACGCTTCCTTCGTTGCCACCGTCCCGATTTCTCCCTCTCCCCGACGCACCGCTCGACACCGGGCGACGCGTTGTTGGCCAAATTGTTGTTGTTTATATGGCTTGTGGAAAATTACCTCCCCGTCAGTTTCACTACCAGCACTGCCAGTACTCTCGCTGCCCACCTCCCGCTCTGCTGCCGGTAACTGGGACCTATCCATGCAGTACCTTCCGCAACCGACAGATGTCTCTGCAAAATTTTGGCGTCTTTCGCCGCCAAATTTTCCTTCTTTTTTTTCCCCCTTTTTTTCTTCAATTCCTCAGTCCCTGCAGACACCCCTTTCTCTTCCTTAGCATCCCCTAACTCTGCGAGAACCACAACTTGACCCCTCGAAAGCCCAAGACTCCTGACCACGTACTCCCGCGATTACTTGCCAACCTAACCTACTCACCTCCTCGGCTTCTACCCTCACACTCCACTCACACCATCCACACAAATTCCGTAAAATTCTCTCCCCAACTGTCACTAAACACGTTCTCACTTCCGCCACCAACATGCAAGT
>CAKNYM010053792.1:225924-238473 GCA_932195095.1 Andricus curvator | reverse complement strand
TTTTCGACAGTCTAAAACCATCCTTAACCAGACTACGATCGGGTTGCCCTCGTACCCTGTTTCGCGCATTTAGGATACTTAGTTTAACCACTCATTTGTAACTTAGTCTTTAACTGAATTTGAATAAAGAAAATTTAAGTGAATGATATAATTATAATATAGCATCTTTACCCGTGCAAACAATAGTATTAGCGAAAATGTCAATAAATTTTTGGTAGAGCGAATTATAAACCCAAGCGCCCTCGAGGCAGAGGGTACCATTGCTTAAATCTGATCTGTAAAAAGAAGTTTAGGGTCGTATAATAGATCAAGGTCACGGATGGAGAAAACGCGTTCCAATGGGGTAATGTCAATCTTGTAATCATGAAAAACTGGACTGCCTGACCTTGAAAAAGTCATGACGCAGCATTTTTTAATATTTAAAGGCAATTTATTGTCATTACACGACTGGAAAAGGACATCAAGATCGGACTGGAGTACATCGTAATCTACTTGGCTCGTTATAGTTCTAAAAAGTTTAAGATAATCTGCATATTTAAGAATATTGGATTTTATGGTCGATTCAACGTCGTTCAGGTAAATGTTAAAAATCGGCGAACCAATAGCCGACCCTTGAGGAACCCCTGACGTGGAGTAAAAAGTTTTTGATGAGAAACCTTGGTGCATTACACGGCTATACCTATTTAATAAATAATTAATCAGTAAGTGCGTTACATTACTAGGGATATCAATATTATGCATTTTTGATTTAAGAATTGTGTGATCGTTTCTGTCGAAGGCTTTTGAAAAGTCAGTATAAATTACGTCAACCTGGTAACCTTTTTGTAGAGCGTCAATAAGATATTGTCTGAAAAACATTAGGTTGGTGACCGTCGACCTCTTTTGAACACACCCATGTTGTTGATCAGTAAGAATGGGTTTTATTTCTGCATGAATTAAAGGAGCTATTGAGAACTCAAGAACTTTTGCAAAGTTAGAAATTATGGCCACAGGACGGTAATTAGCTATCTTGGACTTGTCACCAGCTTTAAAGACAGTAACGATCTTGGAGGTTTTCCAGGCGACTGGAAACAAGCCTGTTTTGAGGGCGATATTAAAAATTATAGCCAGCGGTTCGGATAACACAGAGGCGCAATCTTTGACAAAAAAACTAGGGATTTGATCTACACCTGCCGTTTCTGAAGCTTTGAGAGTCTTGGCTGCGGTTGCTACATCATTATTTGTAAAAAAAAAGGAGTTTTCAACATAAAAATCAAAAGGGACGTGCGGGGTTTCCTCAAGTGCATCGGAGACTTGAAACGCACTAGAAAAAGCATCAGCAAATGCATTCGCAATCGACAGTGGATCGCTCAATGTTGTCAGACCGCAAAACATGGACTCTGATTGTCTGGTGTTCGATTTGTTATTGTTTATAAATTTCCAGAAAGATTTAGCGTTGACTTTTATGTCCTTCTCAATGCCACTGATGTAACGGAGGTAATCTCTTTTTATTGTTTTGCTAATGTTATCCGAGACAAGTTTCATCTTATCTATGTAATAAGTCGGGTCCCCATGCTTACTTCTTTTCAAAAGGTTATCTTTGATGCATATATCATTTATAAGAGATTGGGAGAACCAAGGTTGATATTTTTTATGTCGTAAGATCTTAAATTTAAAGATCGGAACACAGTTCCTGATGAGCTGGAATAAAACTTCAGTAAATGCGAAGTACGCCTCCTCCACATCATCAGTAAGCTTTGAGAAAGACCAGTCAATATTAGCGAGACCTACATACAATGCGGAGAAATTAGCTTTCTTAAAATTAAGCCTAGGGTGATGCGATTCAGGGACGGCGCTAGCAAAACTTAAACAGTACCTAGGTTTAAGAGTAGTATCGAGTGATATAGCGGGATGGTAAGATTCTTCCGGGATTAATGGTATAAGAGCCTTCGATACATGATGTTGAAAATTCGTGAAAGCAAGGTCCAAACATAGATGATTCGAAATCAGAAGAGTTCTGATACATGTGCGCCGTTGTTATTTTTCAAATGACGTGGGATGTCTGCGAGTGTACACTGTACACGTGAAAGGGATTATGTAGTAACGCGAAATAGATTGTATGAATTATTCTAATTCTCCAATTGTGAAGAATAAATTCAATTTCATGCAGGAAAAATCGCATTTTTCAGATTCCTGAAAATCAAATAAAAAATAATGTTCAGGAAATTATTCCACAATTTGTTTTCGAGTTAAACTTTGTGTATGTCGTGAACCTATTTGTACTATTTCCAGTACAAATACCCATATTTTCCTATAAATTTTATATTGTAGAATATAAATATTGTGACTGTGATTAAATTATTTCTTTGAAGTATAAATCTACTTTGAGTTGAAAGTTTTCCACATCACATTTTTTCGCATTTTTCTTACAGACGACAGATTTGACAAAATGCTAAAAAAAAAGTTTTCTTAGTTGAAGAAGTTCTACAAAAAGTATTTCTTACTCTTTCATGATATCTTGCATCGTTTGCAAAAAGATTCCAAAATTCAATTTTTCGAGAAGAAAATAATTCCTGCAACCACAAAAATTATTTGGCAATGAATTTCTGAAAACTATTGGATGAAATAAAGATAGTAGCTTTTCTTCTTAAATTCAACTTTATCTTTAATCTTGAATTTTTTAAATATGGAAAGTTTATTTTACGGAAAAAACCATTTTTTTCTTCTAAATTTGTCCTTATACAAAAACGACCTTCTGTAAGCTTTATGCAGGCCAAATCATTTTTTTTGGCCACGAGATTTTTTTTGAAGAATTATATATGTATGTATATATATTATAACCTTGGTTTTTATTTATTTTAATTATTATTAGGTTTATCATTGGGTTTATTGGTCAATCAACTCTAAAGACTAATGACTTCTTGGTTTATTGGCCAATCACCCAATTGATATTGATGGTATTATTGCCTGAAGGGCGCCAGATCGTTTGTCTTACCAAGACCCGAAAACGACCAAAATGGTCCTAAAGAAATTATTTTATTAATGTAATATTTCCATTTAATTTTATCACACCCTTTCCGCTAGCTCAACACAGCGAGGGGCGGGGCTAGGAAAGACCTGAGCGAGGATAGTGAGTCAGGTGTAAATAATAGTTTACCAGGGTTTACGGGTAACAATCATAAAATCCGTTTATTACGGCCATGGATGCCTCACATCAAAATTAGATCCCGTAAAAAATAATCAAAATCAGTGGACATGAATTATACTGAACTCCTACACACGACCCTCCAATATGGTGGCCCATGAATGACGCTTAGGTCATCTGAGGTCTCCACCATTTTGAATAATCGAGGTAAGAAATTGAGTTGAGATCAATGGTACTTAACGACCCTCCAATATGGTGGTCCACTAATGACACGAATGGTCATGTGGGGTTACCGCCATTTTGGATTATCGTGGTGAAAACTATGATCAAACACATATTGAATTTTAATGTGATTACACCTACCCTACGTCAAGTACGTGTCTATTCTACCACCGGTTGACTAATTCACTATTCAGTTCATTAAATTTAACAGTTATGTCTTGGACCCGACATTGCCATCAAGTATGCAATCTGATGAGTCAGTCCAGTATTGACGACTGAGACATTTCTGTGATTGATTAACTATTCTACACTTTTTCAGACATTTCAAGAATTGATTAACTACTCTAAACCTTTTCTGAAATTTCCATACTTGATTAACTACAATAAGCTCGTCCAGACATTGTAATAAATTGCTTAACTACTCTAAACCTTTTCAGAAGTGTCAATAATCGAGTGGCTATTCTAAATCTGTTCAAACATTTCAACAGTTGCTATCCTTTTCACCACATGATTGACTCCCCTCGCAACGATTTTCCATCATGGCGGTCCAGTTCTGACATGAAAGGTCAGTTAAGGTCGCCGCCATTTTGGAAAACTGTACAGGTTAAAGTTACACTCCCGAACGAGACAGACCCTGAAATTTAAAACGAATATACCCGCCACTCCGAAATTAGTAGCCCAGATTAATTACAACCATCTTAATTATGCACGTTCCCACCACACTGAATCCGCGACACTACACTTAAAATTACTCGAAGGCGAAATATAAGGACATACATCTGGATGCTTCTTTAGTATTAATCCAAAAGACAATAATTTTGGCTCAATCACTTGGCTTCACGCCCAAACAATTTTCCTGGCGGGTCTATACTTTGGTCACGCCCAAACAAATTTGTTGGCACTCAAACGGCCTCAGCGTAGTCCATTCAGAGTACTTTTTAATATTCAGTGGCAAGTGTGCCAATGGCCGAAGACAGAATGATTGCTATGACGCGGAGAACGATTTTTGGCGCGTAGGCCATGGGTTGTACACCCAGACGCACAACTATACTTAGCGAAAGACTGTGTGAAGGCGCGTTCACAATAACGTCCCATGGTGACTCGCCATTTTATCTAGTGCTTTTACTAGCATAGTCCATAGTCTGTGGCGAGTCACGCTGTTAACCTGCGCCGCTGCGCGACGCAAACACTTGTCAAGCGCACCCCTCCTACACCGTGCGCGCCCACTTATGAACGGTTGCTAGTGTTTTGACAGTTCAAAACAACACGAGTTGGTGGCACCGCTCCTGCATTACCACATTCTATTGGTGTATCCTCCTTCCTCCCAGTGGATGTGAGCAAGAGAGAACGAGAGTGTTGTGTTTTTGAAGTGTGTAATGTGTGATGTTGATTCACGACTACCCGGTCGTGAATTCGTGAATTGATCGTGTGGATGGTTCAGTGTAGTGGCCGGGCCCCCGGCCCTGAGTGTCTAATAAACAAAAAAAGTAAAAGTTCGAAGGCATTAATAAATGTCTTATTTTCGAACAATAAAAGTATTCCCCCCAGTCTGGTGACGGTTTGGAGCGGCGGGAACTTACAAAACCTAGGCATCGCAGGGTTCGTTATTTGGCAACAGGCCATCACCCTCGAAGCTCTCCAACTATTAAAATTTCTAAATGGATTCTGTGCTCGACCAGGTATGATTTATTCATGATTTTGAAGTTAAATTTAAATTGATTGGGCGTGATAATCATTAACTTGTGCGTGGTACTGGATACCACGTCACAATATGTATATGTATATATGTATGTATGTATGTATGTATGTATATATATATATATATATATATATATATATATATATATAAAGGGAACAGAATTTACTACGTCCACGTCGTTGTTCCTGGGTAATGGTAAACGTAAACGTAAACTGCTTCGAAAAAACCTTGAAAAAACCTTGAAGATCATCACCAAGATCAACACAGAGCTCACCAATGAACTTCTCGTTGAAATTTACTTCAGGAATTATACTGACCTCTTGGAAAACTTCGTTAATTCCAAATAACCTTTAACTGACCTGGAACGTTACAATTGACCTATGACTTGGGTACGTATCTGAACGTAGAATTTTCCGCTCTATCGATTGCAGATGTAAAAAAGGGGGTTTCTATTTAAAAAAACAAAGTTGACCTGCAAAAAGCCATGAAGATCAACTTCAAGGTCAAAATGAAGGTCACCATTGAATTCCTCGTTGAAATTTACTTCAGGAATTGCACTGACCTCTTGGAAAACTTTTTGTTCATTTCAAATAACCTTTAATTGACCTTGAACGTTACAATTGACCTATGGCTTGGGTAGGTATCTGAACGTAGAATTTTTCACTCTATCGATTGCAGATTTAAAAAAAGGGGGTTTCCATTTAAAAAAACAAAGTTGACCTTCAAAAAGCCATGAAGGTAAACTTCAAGGTCAAAATGAAGGTCACCATTGAATTCCTCGTTGAAATTTACTTCAGGAAAAATATTTTACCTGAGGAAATATTCAACCGTCCCGGGACTTTTTAGTCACCCTGTATATATACACGAGGGTTTCGCCGGCCTGTCGTTGTGATGTAATCGTTCCCTGTGACCACGCATCTCACGGTTGTGAGACGTGGCCAAAGGTGTGATTTACCGCGGTTCTACTGGGGGCTATTGACATTTTTTTTAGATGGCAGTTGCTCTCAGTGGGACCCTGCGGTGGTTGTTTAACTCTTTTTTCAAATTATATATACATATAAAGATGTTCGTGAAAATTTAAGAACTGAGAAAATGATAAAATAACTATATAAAACAATGATTTTAATAATAATTAAAAATCGTATGCTTTAAAAGCTAAAAAAGTAAAAAAAAAAGGAATAACTAAAAATTAAAAAATTTTAAGATAGGTTTTCATGTTCTGCACTATTTTATAAATTAGGACATATTTTGAAAAGTATCATAATTAAAAACATTTAAAAAAGTACCAGAAATAAATATTAAAAAATATTGAAAAACCTTTTAAATAATAATGCGGAAAAGTTTTTTCGATATCATAAATAGTATTCAAAATTTTACCATTTTTGTCATCTCTGAATTTTAGTTTTTACACTAAATACGTACAATTTTTAGAACTATTCAAGATATCGCATATTCTTGCAGAATTTGTACCGAGAATCTGTTGCTACAGACTTCTCGTTAAAATATCATAAAATATGATTATAACTAAAGTTTTAAATTAATAAGTGTATCGTGGTTTTCTAAAGTACCTACGGAGAATATGCTGTTGGAGATTTCTAGGTTGAATATTAGCCAAAAAGTTTAGATGAAAAATGCTTTATCATTAAGTTATTTAAAAAAAATAAACCTCGGCCTGCTCCGTCTCGGCCTCGGCCGTGGTCGAATGTGTTTGCGAGTGCGCTCTGTGATAACATTGAACGCGTGTGTCGCTTTCTCTTGGTGAGTACTACAATTCTTAAATTTCCAGTGCGAGTGAAATTCTCTGGAAGAGTGTATTTTAGTGCACCCTTCAAATCATGGATACCTAAAATAGTGATAACACCCAACGTCAACCCACCTCTACAATCTCGAGCGAAAAAGATCCAGCAAACTACATGAACAGCTATGCAGTTGCAAGAGAACGAGATTCAGTCCCCAAAAAGGACCAAGCAATCGTCATTGAATCGAAACAGGAAATTCCTTCAAAAAAGTACACAACGCAAATAGGAAAACTGGTTGGATCAACCAATATCAGATTTGCATCAAAAATTTCCAGCGATCGAGTATGTATGACCTAGCCAGTGAACAACTAGGGGATGAACTTACGAATAAACACGCACTTGTCAACATTAGGGAATACTCTTTAGAGCTTCGACCTTTGATTACTAAACACAAGAAACTTATACTATCAAATGTCTGCCCTGTTATTCCACACACTGTAATAATAACAGCACTTCAAGATATATTGGAATAACAACAACCTCCCAATTATCCTTTGTAAGAGATGGTTTATCTGAGGCTTATTTCGCCCATATACTCAGTTTCCGAAGACAAGTATACATACACCCTGATAGTATCTCGAAAATTCCAGATTCCTTGCAAGTTAACTATGAGGACACCTCTTATCGAATATACTTATCAACTGATAAGCTAGCATGCTTCATGTGTAAACAAACAGTGCATCTGCCAAACTGAATGCTATCAACCCTACTCGAACAACGACACCACTCACTGATTTAAATAATACCCCTTATTATCATCAGTTAGGTCATCCAGGAACATGCAGCCGACACAAACAAAAACCCTTCCAAAAAAGAGGAAAATAATTGGAAACTTGCTAAACAACCAAAATCCAAAAAACAAAATAAAAACACCGCCCCCCCCCCGCCTGAAGACGAAAGTACCATTGACAGTCTATTAAAACCAATTAGATCAATTTTTGAAGAATCTAGACTCATGTTATGATTATTATTAAAACTATTTTAATATTTCAAGAAGAAGCAAATTAAATATACATTTAAAAAAAAGGAAAAAAAAGAAACAGTTTTTGGTTCCATGCCTAGAGGTGGACCGGGAATCGGCAGATGGAAACATATGAACTCCTATCATGTACTCCTGCTGAAGCTTGGTGACCTTCTCAGCATAAAACATCAACCAATTGCAACTCTCTCTCGGTTTCCATTCGTTGTCCTTACCCCCCCCCTCCCCCTCCAGTAACAGAAGTTTTGGTGGGACTAACGTTACAACCAGACTCTCCACCGTACGACCAATCACTACTTAACTTGGACATGATTTCGACTCGCAAAACAAATTTGGCGCATAAATGTGGTAGTTGGGTGTACAATCTAAACATGAACAATACAAACAATAAAGTAGCCTCGGAATGGACTGAAACTTCGATTGACGAAATGCATACACACGGCAAACGTAGCGGTCGAGTTTCAGTCGATGAATGGAGAGTGGATGTATGGAATGCTAGAGGAGTGAATGATCTTAAAGTAAGAGAACAACGAGAAACCATGCACACAAGGAAACTCGATATTTTATGTGTATCTGAGACAAAGAAAAAGGGGTGCTTAAGTAGAAATATAGAAAATGGGGTGTTGAAAGGCGGTTTTGAAATTTGGTCAGAAGTAAGTAGTGAATCACATGGTAGTCAAGGCGTCGGTTCAATTATGAATAAAAAGGCAAGACAGCATCTCAAAGATCATGATTTTGTATCTCCCAGATTGTTGTGGGCTAGAATGTAGGTAGGAATCAGAAGATTGTTTATTATAGCGTGCTACGCACCAGCTGATAGCGGTCCGAGAGAAGTCAGAGACGCCTTCTGAGACACTTTAAATGATACAATAAGTACTTGCGATCAAGGTGAAAGAATAATTCTGCTAGGAGATGTGAACGGATGGGTCGGCGTCCAACGTCAGGATACAGATACAGAAAGGATGCTAGGTAAGTTTGGAGATCCAAGAAAAAATTATAACGGGGAAAAATGAGTTAGCTTATGCTTAGAAAAGGGCCTATTTATTACAAATACTTGGGTTCGACATAAAATGATCCACACGTACACCTGGTGTAAAGGAAAAAACCGCAGTATAATTGACGTCGGTATTGCGGATGAAAGACTAAGAGAACTAATTAAAGATACAAGAGTCATGAGAGGTTCCGAATGCAATACTGATCATTACCTTTTAGTCTCCAAAATAAACTTAGGGCTGGGATGGAGAAGAAAGAAAACAAAAAAAAACGAAACAAACGCGAATAAAGATTGAAAATTTACAGAAACCGGAAGTGCGAATAGATTCTCAGAATAAGATAAACGAACGCATAGATGAGGCAACTTGGGAGGCGCTTAGCAGCAATAAAGATATAGAGGGGTCGTGGACTTTGTTACGGGATATTATTGTTAAAACTGCAATTGAAGTGTGCGGTACGGCAGTCGTAGCAAGAAAGTCTGGTGATGCGTGGTGGAATGATGAAATTCAGGCAGTCCAGCAAGAAAAGAAAAAACCGCACGACAGAACTTTCAACATCGCAGGTCTTAGCGATGAGGAGAGAAATAGGCTCAAAAATGATTACAGACACAAAAATAGGAAAGTTAAACGACTAGTCAAGGAAAGTAAAGATAAATCAGAGCAGAAGAAGAGAAGAAAATACAAAACGACTCTGAAGGAACCATGAAATTATTATTTAAAAAGATGGAGGGAAGTAAAAATACAGAGTTTGTCAGCATGAGAAACAGCAAAGGTGAAATGCTATATGATACAGACGGGATAGTAGACGCTTTAAAAGACTCTTTTAAAGAATTATTAGGAGGCGAAGTCATAGGGCAACAGAACTGCGACATAGTACATAATGCATTAGAATACCCCATCGAAAAACGGTGTGTCACTGAGGTTAGAGATATAATTAAGAACTTAAAAAACGGTAAGGCTGCTGGTGTATACAGTATTAGCGCTGAAATGCTTAAATAAGGTGGCGAATGCATACCTCACAGGTTATGCGAATTAATAAATTTATGTATCGAGGTGGGGGAAATCCCAGACGAGTGGAGAAAAGCGATTATCGTACCAATATACAAAAGAAAGGGAGATAAAAACAACTGCAGTAATTACAGAGGTATCATCTTACTAATTACCGTAAGTAAAATATACTCAAAAACACTTATTTTTAGGGTGATGAAAATTACAGAAGAAAAGATATGGGAAGTCCAAAGTGGATTTTTGCCAGGAAGATGATGTACAGATCAGATATTTAGCTTAAGACAGATCACAGAAAAAAGCTTGAGAGTAGCAAAGAAAGTTTTCTGTGCATTTGTTGACCTAGAAAAAGCATTTGACAAAGTAAATAGAAGTTAACTTTGGGAAGTCCTTAAAGAGTACGGAGTCAATGGATGGCTCCTACAAGCAATAAAAACAATATATACAGGTAGTAAAGCGAGTATAAGGGTAAATGGGAAACTGAGTGACTGGTACGATATTATGCAAGGCGTGAAACAAGGATGCTTTATGTCCTCTTGGCTATTTATTGTATTTATGGATAAATGTCTAAGAATAGCCCTCTTCGACGAAGAAGGAGTAGATCTCGAAACAGTGAAGGTACGTGGGTTTACTTTAGCAGATGACAAGATTGTTATGGCAGAATCAATCGAAGACTTGCAAAGAATGTTGAATAAACTTAATACAAGCATGAAGAACATGTGCCTCAAAATTAACGTAAATAAAACAAAAATCATGGTGTTTGAGGGAAAAAATGAGAAAACAATGTGCAACATTGTCCTAAATGATGACAGAGTAGTACAAGTTGACAAGTTCATATATCTGGGGAGCCTATTCACTAGCGACGGAAAAATAGATGGGGAGTTAGATAGGCGCATAAATAAGGGTAAGCAGGTTATCGGTAGAGCAGGGTCCATTCTCAGAAATAAAAACATATCAAAAAAAGCTAAAATAGCCATACATAATTCCATATTCGTACCGACTGTACTATACGGTAGCGAAACATGGACCTGTCAAGAAACGGACAGGAGTAAAATTAACGCGATTGGCATGAAACCTCTGCGCACAATATGCGGAGAAAAACACTGATGGACAAAGTGCGAAACGAAATAATCCTCAAAGAATGTGGTACAGGAGAGAAACTAGTTGACATATGGGAAAGAAATCAGTTAAGATGGTTCGGACCTTTCGAAAGAATGAAAGATGAACGACTGACCAAACAAGTGTATTAAGGTAAAGTAAATGGCAGAGTGCCCAGAGGTAGACCGCCGAAAGAATGGTTAGAATCTGTTAATGAGACATTAATCCGAAGAGACATAAGAAGTCATAGAAACACAAGAGCTTGCACGAAAAAATATATGGACGTAAAGGAAGCTAGAGTAGTATGCCAGGACAGAAAAGTGTGGCGACAAATAGTTTGTAAACAGAGTGACAATAGAGTTAATGACGCCTGAAATAAAGACCTTGGATACTAATGGGCCCTAGTGGGGAACCACACATAACAATTTTGTGAGGCTCTTCACTTGAGGTGATCGCTAGAGAGATTGATCAGCAACCTGTGTCGGAGCAGTGTTGCGGAACGAACGTGTCATTTAAATAAATAGCACTAGAATTCTAGATCAATCTAAAATATCTATACCTTACACCTATATACCTATCTACCTTATACCTGTATACCCATTTACACACTACTATTTTCCAACCGAGGAAGTAACGCTTACCCCGAAAGGGAATTGGTTTAATGGTATAATGGCATAATGAATATACCTGTAGGCGATACCAACTGCCGAGCGTGCAAGCAAAAGCCAGAAAAACTTGGACATGTTCTCAGTGGATGCTCAAAATATGCACGATACGGGTTCATAGAGAGACACAATGCGGCTCTAAAAGTGTTATATTACCATCTGAGGCACTTCTATGGTGTTGATCTATTGCCCGTCTTGCCATACGCCCAGGGGGAACTCGACTCCGTTGTGGAGAATGATCAGTGTAAGATCTACTGGAATTTCTCATTCTCCACCACTCAACGTATCAGTGCTACGAAGCCTGATATTATCCTCCAAGATCTGAAGAACAAGATCATTTACGTGATTGAAATTTCGGCACCAGCCGATGGTAATATCACGTCAAAGGAGGAAGAAAAACGGGCGAAATATCGAGCACTTCTTTTCGAGCTAAGAAGGCTCTACCAAGGCTTCAAAGTCCATCTTGTAGTTCTCATAATCGGCTGTTTTGGAGCTATGAAAGCTTCATTTATTAGCCAACTCAACAAGATTCCGGCTTGCCAGCGTCAGGCTCATTCCATCGTGAACCGGATGCAAAAGGCTGTTCTTCTGGGATCACTTCATCTGGTCCGTCAGCTCTAAAAAAGTATCCAGAGGTGATACTTCATCTCCAACTGTCCCGTCTGCCGCGTAAGATCATCCGCGGCTAGAGACCTGACTCCAAGGAACAGTGTTGCCCGATGTTATCTCGCGCAAATTTCCCGCTCTTGCTTACCTTCTAGGACAGAAGGAGCAGAAGCGGATGATGTGCACTTTCCAGTTGCATCGGGATTGATTGCTTTAAAGAACCATGATCGTAGCTTCCGGAGCTTACAACTTCTCATAATAATAATAATAATAATAATAATAATACTAGGTACTAGGTATGAATACTAGGTATGAATTATCTGGAAAGAATAAGATCCAGGCGACCAATTTGCTGGCCGT
>CAKNYM010053792.1:203754-220924 GCA_932195095.1 Andricus curvator | reverse complement strand
CATGATCGTAGCTTCCGGAGCCTACAACTTCTCACATAAAAAAAATACTTCAAAATATCCCCTCAACTACACACAGTACAAAAGCTTCTTCGACAACGCTACGGGAGCTGCAAAGTACAGAAGTACCAAAATAACAAATTTACTAGCAAAATCTCTCATAGGATTCCTCAGTTCTTGTTCTGAAAATGATTCTCTATCAATGTCTGAAGACAACGATAATTAACAGTTTCTTCACTTAAACCTAATAAATGGCTCTGGAAATTATTTAATGGAATCTAAACGCCTTTTACCCTCGCCGCGAAAATTTTCAACTACTTATCAAAGACTCAAACCCGTCCATAATTTGTTTAAGAGGAACAAATTTTAAGGATTCCTATTATGCAAACGTCAGAGGATACAACTCTGTCCTTAAAAACCATTCAAACACTAATTTTGCTAGTGGAGGTGCTGCAATTTATCTCAAAAAACGTTTACACTATAAGGAAACATCTCTCAACACAAACTTGAAAGCTGTAGCTGTATCAATTCTAACTCCTAATTAACTATGTGTTTGTAATGTGTACATACCAAATCAATATGATTTTAGTCTCCTCGAGCTCAAGAATCTCATTAATCAACTTCCAGAACCATACATCTTATTCGGTGATTTCAATAGTCACAACCAACTTTGGGGATCAAATCATGCCGACACAAGAGGAAAGAAGATTGAGAAACTGTTAAATAGATAGACTACAATTGATACAAAAATTTACCAGTTAAAAATTCCTTCAGCTGAAAATAAAGACGTCACTGACAATATTGTTACTGAATTAGTGGCCGCTATCACTGAGGCTGCTGATCTATGCATCCCGAAATCGCCTCGTGAATCATTCAAAAAACAAGTCCCTTGGTGGAACGCTGGAGTTGAAGAAGCTATTACACAGAAAAAAACATGCTTATAACGTCTATAAGAAGCACAAAACTACTGAAAATAAGATTGAACTGAAAAAGTTGCGAGCCATCTCAAGGAAGCTAAAAAAACTGAGCAGCAGGAGTTCGTGGATCACATTCACTTCTTCAATAAAATACAATACACCAAGTTCCGTGGTTTGGAAAAAGATAAACACAATCTAAGGAAGTTCAACAACTATGCGTATCACAGCCCTGGAAAAAATGGATGGTTCGATTTCGTCTGACCCTACTGAAATTGCTGACGAACTGGCCGACAATTACGCATCTAATTCCAGCAACGCAAATTATGACGAAAACGTTCTTAACCTCAAACTTGAAAATGAAGACTTCACTGACCCAAGATTCAAAGAAAACAAAAAAAGAATCATAAACACGTCTCTTCTATTGAACGAACTCATTTCAGCCCTTAAGCAATCAAAAAACACTAGTCCAGAACCTGACAAAATACCTAATAAAAATAAACAACTTCTTAAACCAATTTTTTAAAAGTGAAATCTTTCTTGGATTGATTCAATTGTTACCTTAATAGAACTTACGTTCCTATTAAGGTAAAAATACCTAATGTTCTCCTTAAAAACCTCTCCCCAAAAGCATTACAATACCTCTTTGCTATGTTTAACTGTATATGGATTTACAAAATTTTCCAGAAATATGGAGAGAATCTCTTATCGCTCCAATCCATAAACCAGGAAAAGACCAATTGAAAGCTAGCAGCTACCGACCTATCGCCTTACGTGTAATATGTGTAAGCTTATGGAGAAAATGATCAACAAACGACTTAGATGGTTTTTAGAAAAGAAAGGATTTTTTTTATATCCACCAAAGTGCATTTAGACAGCACCGATCTACTCTTGACTCTTTAAAAAATGTCGAAACAAGTAAACGTGATGCATTTGTCAATGGCCAACACCTTTTCGCAGTTTCACTAGACATTGAAAAATGCTACGAAATGGTCTGGAGAAATAGAATCCTTCATATACTACTCGATAATGATGTCGACGGTTCAATGTTAATCTTCATAAAGAACTTCCTTCTGGAAAGATTCATCCAAGTGCGAGTGAATGATCACTTGTCCGAAAGAGTAAAACTTGAAAATGGAGTACATCAAGGATCAGACCTCAGTGTCACTCTCTTTTTAATAACCTTCAATGACGTCACCAAATGTATTCCTCGACCAATTAAAAAAAATGCCTTCGCTGATGATCTCACATTCTACTGTAGTGGGAAAGATCTCCCTATTACACAAGAATTATTCCAGAGCTGTCTCAATAATCTTCACGAGTGGACAAGAAAAACTGCTTCCAAATTTTCTAAAACCAAAACCCAGTGCATGTTATTCTCCAGAAATAAATCCTACGATCAGGCTCCCACGTTATATCAGGAAAACAATGAGCTGGAAGTAGTAGATACAATAAGAATTCTAGAGCGTTTTTTTGACAATAAGCTCAACTGGATCCGCCACCTCAAACATATAAAAACAGATTGTGATAGAAGACTTAACATTATCAAAACCCTCGCTAAAAGAAAATGGGGAGCTGATCAAAAATTATTGGTCAATACCTACAAAGCCGTTGTTAGATCCAAACTGGAATGAGAATAGCTATGGGAGCCTTTTTCTCAAGTCCGATAAAAAGCATCCTTTCCGAAGCGGCTGAATCCCCATTGGAGTACAGAACAATGCAACTAAGTGTGAACTATGTTACTGCGATAGCCTAAGCTCCCTCAAATCCTGCGTACAAAAATCTCTTTCTTGAAAACTGCGAGGACGTCTACAATAAATATCCTAGAGCTCCAGAGCCTCTATACATCCGAAGGAACACATACCTTCAAGAAATTAACTTTGAACATCCAAAGATTGCTTGCCGAAGATTCCATAATTTTCCCTATTGGGAATTTCCAGTACCAACCATCATTACTGATCTTCGTGAATTTCCCAAAAACAAAACTGACTCTAAAAAGTACAAAAATGTTTTAACTGAGATCCTCAACTCCTTTCCAAATCACACTCGAATATATACTGATGGATCAAAATCAAACTTCAGATGTGGTTACTCAGTGGTGACACCAGATGAAAAATTCCAATATAAACTGCCTGAGTTTTATAGTATATTCAGATATGAAACTTATGCTGTTTTACAGGCCATGAAATTTATAGACAGAAGTAATGATTCCCGTTTTGTCATTCTCAGTGATTCCTTGTCTGCTATTGAGGCTACTACAAATACAATTAACTTTGATCACGTCACCCAAGAATTAAAAGAGAACTTCTACAACCTAAAAAATCGAGGAAAAGAAATTATTCTGATTTGGATTCCATCTCACATAGGTATTGAAGGAAATGAAAATGCTGACTCTCTAGCTAAATCTGTGGGTATACTTCTAGAGCCTGAAGTTCCTGTGCCTGTATACTACAAGGATCTTAAAATACGGATCTGTAAGGCTATCAACACCTTATGGAATGAATAATGGAAGAACAGTGTAACCACTAAACTGCACCTGATTAAAAACGACATATTTGAAAAAAATCAGATCTTTTGAAAATACCGAAAGGATCAAGTGACACTCACTCGACTAAGAATTGGCCATACAAAGTGGGTACATTCCTACCTAATTACCAAGAGTGAACCAGAAAAATGTGATACCTGTGAAGTACATCTCACCATTAAACACATACTGACGGAATACTCAAATTATACAACGAAGCGGAATCAACATAAAATTGGAATCGACCTCAAGCGAATGCTCACTGATCCAGTTACCTTCAGCAATGTGCTCAATCTTCTTGATGATATTGGAATCCGAAATTTAATCTAAAGTGTTTATCAGTGCCCCCATTGAATGTGTACCAAGTGTCAACTTACTTATAATATTATTCCTTCTCTGCTTTTTATATCTCAAATTTTTTCTTCTATCTTGATATACATTTTGTTATATTTTTCTAAACTTTACAAAACGAAATCGGATAAAGGCAATCATGACTCTAATGTGCATGTATAACTAATAGAAGATATATTGTAATTAATGTAGTCACTAATGACGACAGTAGCCGATGCGACTCAAAACATCTAATTAATAATAAAAAAAAAACCTTTCACATGTGCTTAATTCTGCAGCCTAATTTTTCTAACCGATTTACATAAAATTTTAATAAGAAGTCTTTAGCAACATATTCTCGATACATATATGCAAGAATTTTCGATATATTTAATAGTTTTTAAAATTCTAATATTTTTGTCATCTCTGAAATTTCATTTTTAGCCGAGGGGTATCTCACTCAGGATTAGAATGAAATCATTCGAACAGAGTAAACGAATTCGTACGAATCCTAACGATTTTGATGAATTCTGATATTGACGAACCGGAATCTTTTTTTCGGAATCAGGAGCTCCGAACGCTGTACTCACAGCTGTGCGGAGCGTTGGACCGACAAATTCGTGCAGAGTCCCACCAAGTTTGACGAATCCGAACGAATCCAAGCAGTGACTGCGATAACCATGCATACTGCGCAGGTCCGAGTTGCGGGGACTCCGCTCGAATTCTCTACGAATTCAAGCATGAATCCCAGTGATTCCCTGCGTGAGTTTTTAAGTTTTGAGCCCCTCGTTTTTAACCCTAAGTAGGAGCACAGGCATACATGTTTTTTCTGTTTTTAATGTCACAGTTCTAAGATATTAACACGAAATAACGCCTAAACTTATTTTTGGATGTTTGATCAGTCAGCCACAAACTTGAATTAATATCGGTTAAGAATCGCGCCGACAATCCCCAAAAGGTTAAAAAACATGATTATTCCCGATAAGGATTCTCACTTGCTTTTTTTGTATTTGGTACTCTCACTTTAAATAAGAAACATAACTTTCAAAGAAATAATGACTTAAAATTAATCATTAATAACGCCTTCAGTTTAAAAAAGAATTCAAATGAAAAATTCCAAGAATTTTAAATTCTAGTTGAACATTTTTTGTTATTCAGACTGAAGTTTAAACCTAGCTATAAAACATTTAATGTGTATGTCAAAATTAGAGATATGCAAGACCTGGAACCGGACCGATATTTTCAGGTTCGAGTGCACCAGTTTGCACAGCAGACTCGATCCAAAAATTCCTGTCTCTGTCTCTAGTTGACCCACCCGAAAATAATTTGTTTGGATCTCTGCGTGATATAACTAATCTAGTATTTTTCGGTTCGCATCTCTAGCAGACCCGGACCGAAAGACAGCGGATCGGGGCGGATCTGCAATCACTATTGATAACACTGCCCGAACGTGGTCAAATTTAAGATTTCGGAGATATGTGGAGGCATGTGGTGATACATTTGGTTGTGCAATAGAGTTATTAATCACACTTCCGGCTGCGCTGTAGACTTATGTGGCATACTTAGTTGCGCACTAGAGTTATATCGCACTTTCGGCTGCGCAGTAGACTTTTGGGGCATGGGTAGTTGCACACAAAAGTTATTTAGCACTTAAAGCTACGCAGTAGAGTTATGTGGCATACTTAGGTTGGGCACTAGAGTTATATCGCACTTTCGGCTGCGCAGTCGACTTTTGGGGTATTGGTGGTTGCGCACTATAGTTATATCGCACTTCCGGCTGTGCAGTAGACTTTTGGGGCATTGGTATTTACTCACTATAGTAATATCGCACTTCCGGCTGTGCTGTAGACTTATGGGGCATTGGTGGTTGCGCACTAGAGTTATATCGTACTTCCGGCTGCGCAGTAGTTTTATATGGAATTATGTAAATATAAATATTTAATTGACTGTGCAAAATTAAGGAAAATTATATCAGGGTACGACTATACGGCAATTTCCAGGACGCTTTTGAATTTTTTCATAGGTATAAAGATATCAAAGCTTACAATTAATAAGTAGAAAATAATACCATTTATATGTATAAAATATGTGCATCAGAGAAGTACGTTCATTGAGAAGCTTCAGGTATGTGCATTTAATGTTTAAAGTTTTTTACAAGCGAAACAAGGACTGCGAAAATCGTCATTAAACGTGCACAGCTGGAGTTTCTCAATAGACGTACTTCTCTGATACACATCTGTTATATAAATGATGTCATTTGCTGCTTATCAATTTTAACTTTTTATATCTTCAAACCTATGAAAAAATTCAAACGTTTTGAAGTTTGAGTGCTTATTTTACTTTGAGGGTAGTTTTTAGGAGATTTTTTTTTAAATTAATTTTTGCATTTTCTGAGAGCCCAAAAAAAGCCCAAAATTCTGGCGCTGTTGATGTTTCTAATTTTTCAAACTTTCTGTAGTGGAGTTGCTGGTGGCCAGCACCTCCACCCAAAGTCGGTTTTTTGATAAAAATAAAAGAGCCCAACAATCGGCATCAATGTACAAAAAAACCCAAAAGATGCCCAAAATTGTGGCATAAAGAAAATATTCAAATTCCGTTGTGTAGGTGCTAGCGGAACGCACCTCACCTGGACAATTGTCCGCGACTGCTTATTGAGTTGCGTAATTGTATCCAGCAGAAAACCTCGGTACGAAGACCGTCTTTCCGCAACTCGGGGACGCGCCCGGTAGCCTGGTCAAAGGCGCCGGGAGTGATAGTGGTAGTAGCTTCTTTTTTTTTTGTTGTTGTTGGAGGAGGTGAGAATGCATTTACGCACTGAGCGTGGGACTCAACCTAAAAATAAACGGTAATACCCACTAAACTTGCCTCCTCTTCCTGCCAACCCATGTCCTCAAAACCGCTTATCGCATTACTTCAAGGGCATGGGGGTAAGGCCATATAAGCTATGCTTCGGCTTCCAATTTTGAGCGCCAGCTTCGCATTTTTCCAATTCACATCCAACCAGGATGCACTTATTGTCCTCAGTAGTGTAGTGGTACTACAGCTCGGGCTCGTCGGCCTTCGGCATCCTAGTTGGGTGTATTAGGTTAGGCAGCGCGCCCTTGAGGCTTCCCAACCAAAGCTGCTTCTCGGAACGCCCTGCACCTCATTGTCGCCGGCTGATGATCAGTGCGGGGCTCTCCTTCTGCTGCAGCGCAGAGAAAGCACTGCGGCGTACTTTCGCACGCCGCAGCCCTATCGCCCTCTTTGCCACATCTCCAGCAGGCCTTCGTCCTGTCTGGACCCTTGCAGCCCGCTGCCATGTGACCAAAGCCTAGGCAGCGGCAACACCACAAGGCCTCCGTCTTCTTCCGCACGCGCCAGGACACCCATCCCACCTTGAGGTGTCCGTGCGGGGAAGCCTTGCCGCCAATTCCTCCTTCATCTCGACAAAGGCCTTCAGATAACCTCTGGAGGCCTTCTTCTTCTTCTCTCTGGTCGCTGCTTCTCCGAAGTGGTTTCGAACAGCAGCCTCCACTTCTTCCGCCACTGTAATCGTGTCGAGGTCCAAGAACTCGACCTCGATGCGGGGAGCGAGCTCGCGCACGATTCCCCCATCACCGACCGCTTCTTTCATGGCCGCGGACAGCTTAGATCTGCCATCCGCAGCCACCCCGACTTCCACAAGAACATCTCCGTTTCTGGTTTGTCTGACACCCCTGATTTTGACACCAAGGGTTTGCGGCTTCACCTTTTGCTTGAGGTTCCTGACGTCCTCCGCGTAGCTCGAGCCTTCGGCCGGTCTTATGAGGACCGCCTCAGGTCGAGCTCGCCTCAGTGTCTTGGCCTGTTTCCGCTAGTAGCAGGCTTCTCCTCCTCTTCTCCTCGTTTGGGTGTCGAGGTCACCGCCGCCACAGCAGTACGGGTCCTTGGCCTCTTCTTCTTCGGCTTTGTTGAATTCGCTTCTATGGGACTCAGGGTGGGCTCCCTCTCTCTCTTCCCAGGCTTGGGAGCGGGAGTTTCCACGGCTTCTAGTGGTAGTAGGAGTAGTTTTTTTTGTAGAGGAGGTGAGAATTCATTTACGCACTGCGTGTGAGACTCAACCTAAAAACGGTAATGCCCTCTAAACTCACCTTCCCTTCCTGCCAACCCAGGAATCCGGAACCGCTTTCGCATTGCTTCAGAGCCCTAGGTTTTTGGCCAGTGAGCCGAGCCTCGGCTTTCATCCTTAATTGTCCACTTGGCATTTTCCCACCTTTTACCCAACCAGGATGCACGCATCGTTCTCAGTAGTATGGTGGTACTACACATCGGGCTCGTCGGCCTTCGGCATCCTGGTTGGACATATCTAGTTAGTCGGTGCGTCCTTGAGGCTTCCTCGACGAGATTGCCCCTCGGAACGGTCTGCACCTCATTGTCCCGGGCTGGTGAGCTGTCCGGGGCTTCTCTTCGTTAGCGGCGCAGAGTGGCACTGCGGCGTACTTTCGCACGCCGCAGCCCTAATGCCTTCCTTGCCACATATCCAGCAGGCCTTCGGACGGTGTGAACCCCCGCAACCGGCTGCCATGTGGCCGAAGCCTAGGCAGCGGTAGCACCGAACCTTTTCCATCTTGTTATGTACGCGACAGGACACCCACCCCACCATCAAGTGTCCTGTGCGTACCAACCTCGCGGCCAATTCTTCTGGCAGCTCCACGAAAGCCTTCAGATTGCCTATGAAGGGTCTTTTCGTGAGGCTGACCTTCACCTCTTCCACCCATTGGTTACCGAAGTGGCTTCTTACGGCCGCTTCGACTTCTTCAGCGTCTGTAGTTGAATCGAGGTCCAAGACCTCGACTTCGATGCGGGGGACAAGCTCGCGCACGCTACCCCCTTTGCCAACCGCCTCCTTAATGGCAGCCGAAAATTCGGCTCTGACCTTCGTTGTAGGTCCGAGTTCCACAAGGACCTCTCCGTTTCTTGTTTGCATGACTCCCTTGATTTTTACGTCAAGGTCATCAGGCTTCACTTTTTGCTTGAGGTCCTTGAGGACCTCGGCGTAACACGACAGGACACCCATCCCACCTTGAGGTGTCCCGTGCGCAGAAGCCTGGCTGCAAGCTCCTCCTTCATCTCGACGAAGGCCGTCAGATTACCTCTGAAGGCCTTCTTCGTCAAGCCAACCTTCTCCCCTGATTTTGACACCAAGGCTGTCCGGCTTTACCTTTTGCTTTTTGCTCGAGCCTTCGGCCGGTCTTATGAGGACCACCGCAGGTCGAGCTCGCCTTGTTGACTTGGCCTGCTTCCCGGTAGTAGCAGGCCTCTCCTTATTGTCTCCTCGCTCAGGTGTCGAGGTCACCGCCGCCGCAGCAGTGCGGGTCCTCGGCCTCTTCTTCATCGGCTTTGAGAAAGAATTTCCCTCTATGGGACTCAGGGTGGCTCCCGCTCGCGCTTCCCTAGCTTGGGAGCAGGAGTTTCCACGACGTCGTCGGTTTGAGTCCCCGCCTGGCTCGTGTTAGCCTTCTCCTGCATTTGTCCTTGTTTCTTCTTCAGCCTTTTGGCAAAAGATTGCCCAACATCCGACCTCCCAACTCCTCACAAATACTCCTGTTCAAATTTTTTATAGCTTGCTCCATCTTGTTCCCACGAGTAGCTAGGGAAGTGTGGGTCCACCCCCGCAGAGCCCCGAATACGGGGGTAAGGTCTGTATACTCTAGGAGGCCACCTGGTATCCTAGAGACACCGTTCACGACACCATACCCTGGTGCCATTCAGTCTTCGGCACGGTTGTTAACGCATTAACTTGGGGGGTTTTTCCTTCGGGACCATTCCTGGACCATTGTCCGCGACTGCTTATTGAGTAGTGTAACCGTATTCAGCAGAAACCCTCGGTACAGGGCCCCACTATCCGTAACCCGGGGACGCGCCCGGTAGCCTGGTCAAAGGCGCCGGGAGTAGTAGTAGTAGTAGTAGTCGTTGTACCAGTAGTAGTAGCAGTAGTAGTATTAGCCTGTAAGCACGGTAACTTTCGAAAGAATGATCAGATTGGATTGAGCTTTGGCTCATTGTTTGAAGTCCTGGAAGGTAAGGACAAGTTCGTTAACCCGCCATTTTTGACCGATGGTTCTGGTTTTATCCATCGAAAATGTTTTTTAAAAAATCAAAAATTCTATTTTCCACGAAAACTATACGAGATATAAGAAAATTATTAGGAATCAAAATTGTTCATATAAAAAAGATGCGAAAATTGGTAAAGACTATTTTTTGATAAGTCACATATTTTTTGTTTCAATCGGGAAAAATGGTAAAAAAAATTATTAAAAAATTAAAAAGATTTTTTATCTAAAAAATATCTACAAATTTGTTGTTAATTATTTTGTTTTGGGACATGTGGTTTTTTGTTTGAATCGTGGAAAATGACATTACAAGTAAACAAATTACATTTTTGGAAGAAAGACACGGTACAATAAAATGTTTAACAACAAAATTATTTTTAAATTAGATCTGGAAATTTCCTTTTAACCTTTTTTTGTCATGAGACACGTAATGAGAATGTGTTGATTGAAGCCCAAGGACCTTTAACAAAAGAAAATTCACAATCACTGAATTTCAGTTGTCGGTGGTTTGACCTTTAATTTTAGAAGGCCTATTCAAAAATTAGGGTGATGTTCAATCACCGAGCGCGAAGCGCGAGATGCAATAGGTGCGCGCCTAGGGCGCGCTAAAATTCATGAGTGAAGCGAGACGCGCGCGTAGCGCGCGATGAGAATGTGCCCGCGCCACGGGCAGATTTTTTGTTTTTCATCTGTCTTTCTTGGTTCTACATTGCCTGGCCTACACAGTGCGCGCCCGAGATGTTTCATATTAGCAATCAATTTCTGAATTCAAATACTTCACTGTGGTCTCTGAAAACAAAATCGTGTTTACCCGGTTAACAAACATTTTTCAAGGTCATTTAAATGCAAAAACTTAAGCTTTCGAACCTAAAAAATGGTCCAACTCAGGTATTAAATACTTAAAGGCAGAATCAAAGAATCAGATTTCTTCTAAATTTAAATTGTTCAAAATAAAATTTAAAAAAAAAATCAATTCACAAATTTATCAAACTTTCAATAATAGAAAATCAAAAATTAGAAGCCCTTTATTTTATTGGGCATTGTTCAAGTTCTCAAAAGTTAAACTATTCCAGAATTGCGCATTCTAAACTGTTATTTTAAATTGAGATTTTGAAAGTTTTGAATATGATACAAATTATTATCAGGTATCTATCATATCATGCAGTATAAAGTTACATTCAAAGTGATTGGATAGATTTTACTAAACTAAAGAAATAAGATTTCTGTACACAAAAAATCGCTGTCATTTTCATCGTACGAAATCGCAGAATTTAAAACATTGAAAATGATATAATTTTTAATTGGAAAATTTTAAAATTCAATAATTCTAACTTGAGGCATTAAATATTAAACAATTTCAGACTTCGTTCAAAAATAATAAACTCACATTAGCCCGGACCTTTGTCCAGGGGAGAAAAAAACTGCAGAAAACCATCTCCAAAGTTCAGCCGATTTTCCGACTGTCGAGTTTGAAGGGAGACATTCGAGGTGTAATACCATCAAATGTACACAATCATCCTCGGCGTCAAGCCTCCCGCTCGACGTAAGTTAAAAGTCAGCCGGCTCTATTCTCGAGTTCGTTTGAAACTTTCCGTATACGTCAAATTTTGAATGGTAACTTACGTATACGAGAAGGGTATTCTCGAGCACTCTTCGAATTTGCGATTCGAGTAATTTGTATACGAATACCTTGAACATCGTTACCACGTTTAACTCACAGCAAAATTCTAGTGCTTTACTAGTGACAAGCAATTCGAACCAACGAAATCATTTTCAGAGTTGTGTGTAGAATGCGCCAAGCATGTGGATGATTTCAAAATTAAATTCTTTCACTCATAGCATGTGGTGCCGGACGAACACCAATCAAAAGGTTTGCGAAAGGTCTACCAACATTCGTCTTCATTGGGTAAAATATAAACAAAAATTATAACAACCCAATTTATTTATAATGTATAGAATAATTGGTACTTTCAGAGTTTCATCAGACAAGTGGGAATTTGATTAATGCGATCATATGAAAGTAGGCTCTCATAAAATTACATAAAATTATGATAATTTTATCATAAATTAGGTAATGCAAACGTTTCTGGCAAATTTTTCCCAAATAAAATTTTCTTTTCAGAATGATCATAAGATTTATAATGAAATGTACCTTCAATTTATAATTAATTATTTTTTAACCTCAAACCGAAACAAATTTTCGAAGAATTGCAATACTTTCAAACTAATTTAACAATATATAATCCACTTACTGTGTAAATTTGTAAACAAAAATTTGTTCTTATCACTCTTCTGGCACTTTTTGTACTGCCTTACAAATCATACAATTTAATCACTGCGCATCAGGGTGGTCCTTATTTTTCGATTTTGGATTTTTCTTGGTCTCACCCCCCTATTTTGTTGGAATGACCAGAAAAGTGATCTCCACCAAATTTGAGCAAAATCAGTCAATACTAACATGTGACTCAAAGCACTCAAAGTTTCTCATACAATTAACTGGGGAAAAGTACTGTAAAATTTCAAATGCAAATAATTTTTTTTATGTGACTGCGGTGCATTTACGCGTTATTGTGTGACAGTGTAGAGTATCGTAATATTGTACATTACGATACAGCGGGGTGTAATGTGAAGAGTGATCTTGCGCTGTATCGTAATGTACAACATCACGATACTGTACGCTGTCGCAACAAAACTTGTAAATACACCGTCGTCACACAATAGTATATTATGCGCCGAGGCGCATAATGAGAGTCTTTACGCGACAAGCGGCAATGCTCGCAGGACGATCGAAGTCGAGGCGAAGCCGAGGCGAGATAAGTCCTGCGAGCATTGTAAGCGAGTCACGTGAAGTCCCGAATTGTGCTCATTGGCGCATATATTAGTTTATGTGGCGACGGTGCATTTACAAGTTTTGTTGCGACAGCGTACAGTATCGTAATGTTGTACATTACGATACAGCGGAGTGTAATATGAAGAGTGATCGTCCGCTGTATCGTAATGTACAACATTACGATACTCTACGCTGTCGCATAAAAACGCGTTAATGCACCGGAGTCACATAAAATAGTATATGCGCCAATGCGCACAATTCGGGTCTTCGCGTGACTCGCTTACCATGCTCGCAGGACTTATCTCGCCTCGGCTTCGATCGTCCTGCGAGCATTGCCACTCGTCGCGTAAATAAGGTGGGTAAACCTGGAAGTACCACCATGCCCAATCAATGTATGCCCTATGCCAGAATTAAGGGCTCATTTGAGGCTAATTTAATACCCAAAAGCCAAATTTTGGGCTCTGCATTTTTTTAAAAAAATGCATGGTACTTCCAGCTTTACGTCAAGCTAGCAGTACCATGGTAGAAATATTTGTTAAAATAACTTTTTTCTTTCACAGGAATTGTGGGCTCATTTAAGGCTCTTAAATGACCTCCGGCGCAATTTTTTAAAAACAACCCCTATCACAGAAAAACTACCCTAAAAAATAAATATGCACTAATTAAAAAAGTGAGTACAGCAGAATTAAGGGCTCATTTTAGGCTCTCCAACGTCCTCAAAATCAATTTTCCAAAACCATCCCTTAACATTCAAAAACTACCCTTCACCCAAAAGTACTCACAAAGTGCAAGAAAAAGTATTGCATCAGTTTGAAATATTTTTTAGTTGCCCGGAAACATCAAAAACTATTCCAGAAACCACCCCTAAAACTCGAAAACCACCCCGTGAAAGAATTTGATATTAAACTGAGAATTAAGTATATTAGCAGTTTTTCCTTTTCTTAGACCGTGCACAAACAGGGTGTACCCTATGCCAGAATTAAGGGCTCATTTAAGGCTAATTTAATACCCAAAAGCCAAATTTTCGGCTCTGCATTTAAAAAACAAATGCATGGTACTGCCAGCTTTACGTCAAGCTAGCAGTACGGGGTGGTTTTTGAGTATTAGGGGTGGTTATGAAATAGTTTTTGATGTTTCCGGACAACTAAAAAATATTCCAAACTGATGCAATACTTTTTCTTGCACTTTGTGAGTACTTTTGGATAAGAGGTAGTTTTTGACTGTTGAGGGATGGTTTTGGAAAATTGATTTTGAGGACCTTGGAGAGCCTAAAATGGGCCCTTAATTCTGATGTACTCACTTTTTTAATTAGTGCATATTTATTTTTTAGGGTAGTTTTTCTGTGATAGGGGTTGTTTTTAAAAAATTGCGCCGGAGGTCATTCAAGAGTCTTAAATGAGCCCTCAATTCCGGTGAAAGAAAAAAGTTAATTTAACAAATATTTCTACCATGGTACTGCTAGCTTGACGTAAAGCCGGCAGTACCATGCATTTTTTTTTTAAATTGCAGAGCCCAAAGTTGGCTTTTGGGTATTAAATTATCCTTAAATGAGTCCTTAATTCTGGCATAGGTTATACCCTGTTTGTGCACGGTCCAAGAAAAGGAAAAACTGCTAATATACTTTATTCTCAATTTAATGTCAAATTCTTTCACGGGGTGGTTTTCGAGTTTTAGGGGTGATTTCTGAAATAGTTTTTGATGTTTCGGGACAACTAAAAAATATTCCAAACTGATGCAATACTTTTTCTTGCACTTTGTGAGTTCTTTTGGATAAGGGGTAGTTTTTGAATGTTAAGGGATGGTTTTGGCAAATTGATTTTGAGGACTTTGGAGAGCCTAAAATGAGCCCTTAATTCTGATGTACTCCCTTTTTTATTTAGTGCATATTTATTTCTTAGGGTAGTTTTTCTGTGATAGGGTTTTTTTTTTTAAATTGCGCCGGAGGTCATTTAAGAGCCTTAAATGAGCCCTTAATTCTGGCATAGGGCATACATTGATTGGGCATGGTGGTACTTCCAGGTTTACGCACCTGCGTAAATACCCTCATTATGCGCCTCGGCATATAATATACTATTATATTCCATTGAAATCCTTTCGATCTGTACAATTATGATCTTTAGAGTATGTTGAAAAAATATATCCAAACGAAATCTTTTTTTTTCAAAATTTACAAGATGGTGGACCCCTAAATTTGAACCAAAATTACATTTTCCACTAGTAATAACAAAATCTTTTCAAATCCTCACAAGAGGCAGATTTATTTATTAGAAAGCACGTTATGACAATGAAAACTCAAAATTTTGAAAAAATTCAAGATGGCCGTCCAAATTTTTTTTAAACTCATTATTCCTTTGTTTCTCGATAACAACTTTTCAGGTGTCAATTAAAAGGATACATTATTATGAAGAAACATATTTCATAAAATATTGCATGAAAGTCAAAATTTTGAAAAATTCAAAATTACGCCTTATGAAATACTCAAAAAGACGTATTTTCTGTGCTTTTCGTCCAAAGATCTTTCAATTTGGAAGAAAAATCAATTGTATTGTTACAAAGTGTATGCCCACATAGCACACTTACCAGAAAAACCAGGTCTGTCCCAGCCTTTTTTGGGAAAAGCATAGGTCTAAACCTGGAACAGACCTGGTTTTTTCGGGACGTGTGCTATGTGGGATGGTTGGAAGTAGATCTCGAAATTTTCACTAATGTAAAAATGGCGCCTTATTACTGGTTTCAAAAAGTTACATAATTTTTACAAATTCAAACAAAATATTAAATACATTTTCAGAAAGGATTTAGTAATTCTCAAAACTTAAAATTCTTAGAAAAGAGAAAAGTTCCCGAGTTGATATTATTGTATTTTATAATATGAAAAACAATTTATTCTCTTTTCTAAGAATCACTAAATCCTTTCCAAAAATTTATTTCATATTTTGTTTGAATTTGTAATAATTATGTAAATTTTTTAAAATAGTAATAAGGCGCCATTTTTACTTTAGTGAAAATTTCGAGATCTACTTCCAAACATACACTTTGTAACAATATAATTGATTTTTTTCAAAATTTGAAGATCTTTGGACGAAAAGTATAGAAAATACGAGTTTTTGAGTATTTCATGAGGCGCTACCTTGAATTTTTCAAAATTTTGACTTTCATGTATTACTAAAAATGTTTCTTTAAAATAATGTAGCCTTTTAATTGACACTTGAAAAGTTGTCATCGAGAAACAAAGGAATAATGAGTTTGAAAAAAATGTGGGTGGCCATCTTGACTTTTTTTAAATTTTGAGTTTTCATTGTCATTACGTGCTTTCTCATAAATAAATCCGTCTCTTGTAAGAATTTGAGGAGATGTTGGTAATAATTGTGGAAATGGTAATTTTGGTTCAAATTTAGGGGTCCGCCATTTTGTACATTTCGAAACAAAAATTGTTTGATGTAGATATATATTTTCAGCATAGTCTAAAGATCATAGTTGTACAGAGCCAAGGGATTGCGATGAAATATAAAAAATTACCTGCATTTGAATTTTTAAGGTACTTTTTCGCATGAGAAACTTTGAGTGCTTTAGGCCACATGTTAATATTAACCGATTTCACTCAAATTTGGTGGAGATCATTTTTTTTGTCATTCCAACAAAATATGGGGGTGAGACCAAAGAAATTCGAAAAAAAATTCACCAAGAGTAAATAAGGACCACCCTACTGTGCATTATCAAACTCTTAATTCGTATACGAATATAAGTTTCGAGTAGTATCGTGGCTCAGATGGTATCGTGCTTGTGTCATGTTGCAACACTGCAAGCCTTGGCAGCCAGGATGGCGCGGGTTAGATTCCAGGTCCATCAAGCTAGCACCTCCACAATCGAAATTCCCAAATTTTGTTGTATCAGAATTTTGGGCTTTTTTTGGGCTGTATTGCCGATTTTTGGGCTCCACTACTTTTTTTGAAAATTCAAATTTGGTGTGGAGGTGCTGGCTTGACTCAAGCCAGCACCTCCACTACATACAAATTTGAAAAAATTAAAAATTAAAGACGACAGAATTTTGGGCTTTTTTTGGGCTCTTGAACGCGCCAACAACCAATTTCCAAAAACTACCCCTGCCGGAAATAAAACTACCCCCTATATAAAAACTCAAACTAGGAAGAAAAAAAGTACACCACAATTTTGGGCTTATTTTGGGCTCTCAAATGCACGGGAAAAATTTTTTAAAAACCACCCCTATGTGCAAAAAAACCACCCTCTTGTCGAAAATAAAATCTGAAAAAAATAAAGTGCATCATAATTTTTAGCTCATATTGGGCTCTCGAATGCACCAAACCAAATTGTGAGATTATTTTTTTACCAAGTCATATCTGCGTTGTGTCAAGGGGTTGCTTTTGAATGTTAAGGGTTGAAGCCCAAAAATCGGCGTTGGTATTTTTGAGGATTCCTAAAATCAGAGACTCTATTCGCACTGTGAAATTCTAAAAAAGATTCTTTTTTGACAAAGTCATATCTG
>CAKNYM010053792.1:139778-202670 GCA_932195095.1 Andricus curvator | reverse complement strand
CCTTAACGTTCAAAAGCAACCCCTTGACACGACGCAGATATGACTTTGTCAAAAAAGAATCTTTGTTAGAATTTCACAGTGCGAATAGATTCTCTGATTTTTGGGCTCTTCAAAAATACTAACGCTGATTTTTGGGCTAACCCTTAACGTTCAAAAGCAACCCCTTGACACGACGCAGACATGACTTTGTCAAAAAATAATCTTTTTTAGAATTTCACAGTGTGAATAGAGTCTCTGATTTTTGGGCTCTTCAAAAATACCAACGCCGATTTTTGGGCTTCAACCCTTAACGTTCAAAAGCAACCCCTTGACACGACGCAGATATGACTTTGTCAAAAAAGAATCTTTTTTAGAATTTCACAGTGCGAATAGAGTCTCTGATTTTAGGACTCCTCAAAAATACCAACGCCGATTTTTGGGCTTCTACCCTTAACGTTCAAAAGCAACCCCTTGACACAACGCAGATATGACTTGGTCAAAAAATAATCTCTTTCAGAATATTACTGTATAGAGTCGCTAATTTTTGGGCTCCTCAAAAATAACAACACCGTCAGGGAATTACCTTTTTTAGAAATTTACTTTGTAAATGTTTCAGACTCAGAATTTTATAGGGTGAATAGAGTCTTTGATTTTGGGGCTTCTTGAAAGTTGAAATTCAAATTCATAGACAGGCGTTCGATTTTTCAGACGTAGGGGTGTTTTTTTTTAAACAAAAAATCAAGCATTCGTGAGGCAAAGAAAAGCCCAACACTACTTTCTATTTTGTTTTTTCCATGTTTGACTTTTTACTTAGGGGTTGTTTTTTTGTACATAGGGTGGTTTTGCACAATTTTGTTTGGTGCATTCGAGAGCCCAATATGAGCCAAAAATTATGATGCACTTTATTTTTTTCAGATTTTATTTTCGACAAGAGGGTGGTTTTTTGCACATAGGGGGTGGTTTTTTGAATTTTTTTCCGTGCATTTGAGAGCCCAAAATAAGGCCAAAATTGTGGTGTCCTTTTTTTCTTCCTAGTTTGAGTTTTTATATAGGGGGTAGTTTTATTTCCGGCAGGGGTAGTTTTTGGAAATTGGTTGTTGGCGCGTTTAAGAGCCCAAAAAAAGCCCAAAATTCTGTCGTCTTTAATTTTTAATTTTTTCAAATTTTTATGTAGTGGAGGTGCTGGCTTGACTCCAGCCAACACCTCCACACCAAATTTGAATTTTCAAAAAAAGTAGTGGAGCCCAAAAATCGGGAATACAGCCCAAAAAAAGCCCAAAATTCTGATACAAAAAAATTTGGGAATTTCGATTGTGGAGGTGCTAGCTTGATGGACCTTTAGATTCCCGAAGCAGGAAGCGGCGCTGGATGTATTCTCAGACAGCTTCGCTTCTGTCCCTCGGTATGCTACCCCACAGTTACCCTACAGTTTATAATCAACCCTATAGTACAATCGCTAATGACATTGGCAATCGATGCAACTATAAACATTCAATTAATAAAAAAAAAGTTTTGAGTGGCATATACGCACTCGTTGCATTTCGTACGAAACTTTCCGTATACGAATTGCCAGTTAGTGTTCAAGAATAGGTTTCATTGAAAGTCATTCGAAAGTCGCAAGATTCGCATACGAAAAAAACTCAAGAAGAGAGCCCAGGCCGTACGTCGGAGATGGTCACCGATCCAAGTGATATATGCGCTCGAAATGGCTCAAAACCGCGATACTTCCCGAGCAGTGCTCCCAATTTTCGGATCTTTTCGTATTTCGCATGCGTCGCGTCAACAGCTAGAATGGCTACCGTTGGCGCGCTTATTAAAAATGATTAAATGTACAAGAGCGTGGTTTGCAACAAATAATACTTCTAAAATTATGACAACTAATTCTTTTATCAAAAAATAGAGTTATAAATTGAAAAGTAAAATAATTATTTGATTTTTATTTCTGAAAAATGAATAATCGATTTTAAATTTAAAGAAAAGAATACCTTTTTTATTACAAATATGAACTAAAAATCATTTTAAATATTTGCATGCACTGTACAATTATTATTTGTTGTGAACCATTATAAACCAAGAAAAAACGAAATCAATAATTTCAAATAAGCGCGCCAAAGGTAACCAATCCAGTTGTTGACGCGACCCATGCGCAATACGAAAAGATCCCAAAATTGGGAGCACTGTTCCCGGGTCAAGATTCACCGCGTAGCTAATGCCTTCGGTAAGATTCTCTTGCAGAGGTCTCACAATGAATCTCGTCCTCCCTGTAGCTTTGTTGGTAAGAGCACCATTCCGGCAATCTGGAAACCTGGGTTCGTATCCCAGCGGAGCTAAAGAGATTTTATTTTACTAAAAAATATATATCAATACTTTATTTGTATGAATACATACCAGTAGACCAAGAAAAATCAAATCGGAAATAATTATACCTGACACTGGTAAAAAAAATTCTAACATCGAAATTAAATAGTGTATTATGCACCAAGGGGGAGGAGTAGGATTTTTTCGATCATTGTAATTTTTCAGTATGAGTCGTAGACAAGTGGAATAATGATTGAAAAGTGATCTAGTGGACCAAGCGTGGCAAGTTTTGGATACGTTCCTGGAAAAAGGTCGATCGATACCTTTCCGTGGAGGCAAACTCAGGATTTCATCGTGTAGCGTGCAACAAGTATTAGAGGGTCGACGAAACGTCGTGTCGCGTGGCGAAGGAATCTGCTTGAGCACAAAAGTGATATAGATAAATTTAGAAGGACAAAAGAGCTCACTTATCACGTTTCTGTCGCACATATTTTTTTTTTATTTCCCGATATGAACTTAATGTATAAGTATATACAAGGGCTGGTGTTCCAAAGGGGCCGGTATACCATTAAGCCATTTCCCTTTCAGGGTAGGCGTGACACTACCCGATGGTGGTATGGCCGTTGGTTGGTAACTCTCAAAATTTCAGGTTTCTTCGCAATTGTGAAATCTTCTATAAATTCCTCAGCTCGGCTCATTTAAAAAAGTGCAAAACTCATTTTAGTTTTCATATAGAATGTCGGCCTTGAAGTTATACTATATATACGCAAAATGCGAATATTTTTGCATGGGTAAAAGCTACCACAGGGTTTGTATCCAGCCCCTTGACCCAGGCGGCACGGCCGCTGGGCGGCTTATTGTTCCGGCCAAATCGAGTGCTGACGGTACAGTCTTCAGACTTGAGGCTTTTTACAGATCGACCAATATAAGTTACTTTCAAGAATATTTCTTTTTGAACTAACTTACACAAAGAGTATGCATTATTTGTGTAAGTTTGTTGGAATCAATAGGCTAAAAAACGTATAGAGATGAATTAATCTATTTTAATTCATTCTCAACAAAACAATTGTTACAATTTTAATATAGGCTGAGTGGTAGGTATTTATTTAGTGGAAAGTTCAATTTCCCTAAAAATAATTATGCCGGAAAACCACTAGATTATTACTAGCAATCTATTATTTTATTCGGAACTTGGATATTTTCATAATTTGTTATCAAAGATCCACTAGCTTGTTACTAGGGATCTAGTGGTTCCTCAGGTGAATGATTTTTAGGGAAATTGAACTTTCTGCTAATTGAATGCTCACCAAGCTAAGTATATCAATCTTCGGCCAGCGGCCAATAACAGAACAGAATTTTTAGAATGTAGCTTCGTGATTGGTGAAAACCAGCGTATACCCTAAGCAAAATTTATAACTGCCCAACCTGACAGTATACAAATACCTAAAAAAAAATAAAGGTCTTTGCTTTCGAAATTTGTTGTACTTAATACTTTTCTCATAATTTTTCCTTAAACACTTCTCTGTCAATAATGTATGCGCTTATTCGGAAATTAATACCAATCATCGTTCATTTTAGAAATGTTGGAAAATAAGCTTTAATACTTCGAATTTTTAATTTTATGTATAATTTTGTAACGTGAATAGAAGAAAAATGTTACAACTACCCATTTTGACTTTTAGAACTGCCCATTTCAATTTGAAACTGCCCGACTTGGGTAGAACTGCCCTTTACGGTATACCCTGGTGCAAACTCTGTTGGTCCAATCGCCACTAAAACTTATATATGCACTCAGAGGTCCCGAGATATCTGATATTTAAAAGGTCAAAAAAGTCCCCTGATTACAAATATCTTGTTTATTGCTCAAAATTCTTGTCAGTTTTTGTTGAAACCAGCTTTTCAAACAATTAAATTATTTCTTAACAAAACAAATTATATAAACTTATTTTTATCATCCTGAGTAAAAATAAAACTATTTTGTCTCTTACACTTTCTTCGTAGGACGGACCGTTTGCAGTTTTTTCGCGCAAGAAGCCATTCTTTGTTTACAGCCTTATTAATAGGCTTATCTACGCTTCCCTACAACGCACAAGTTTTGAATTCTTCGCGATAACCTTTTCTTATAACACTACTGTTACCATTAAAAGTATAATCATCTTGGTTAGCATTATCCATATCTGCTTCTTGTTGTTTATAACTATTGTTATTAACAATAACCATCAATCAACACAAAATTGATTTAGTTTTAAACTAAAAAATATGGAAAGAGTAAAAAGTTTTATTTTGTGCCAAAGATTAACAAAAAATCAAAAAATCAATAAATTTATTAATTAAGGTTTTTTGTTAATAATAATAGTTACAAACAATGTAAAGCAGGTTTTAAAAATGCTAACCAAGATAATTATACTGTTTGCTGTAAAAGTTATATTATAAAAAAGGTTGTCGCGAATAACTTCAAAATTGTGTATTGTAGGGTGGTGTAGATTTATAAATAATATATTTTTACAAGGGTCTGAATGAATAATGGCTCGTCGTACACAAAAAATATCAATTGAGCAAAAAGTTTTACTTTGTGACAAATATAATTTTTTTCAAATCGGTTTTGGCGATTGAGATATTTTGTTGATAACAATATTTCTAAACTTGATTTTTAGTTCGTTTTACTTAAGCACACATAGGGTATAGTGAAGATTAATTTCTATGAACAAATTATAATATTGAATAGTGAACACTATGAATTGTTTGTATTTAAAAGTAATATTTGAGCGATAAAATTACTTTCTTTTATCGAAAAGGTGATATTTTATCATTATACTATTGGTTAAATTTTTAAACAGATGAGGTGAAAAACTGAAGTAAACAATTTTGTCATACAAATTAATACTGTGGAGATTTATAGGCAGAGAAATATCATTTGTAGGGTTTCTTAGCCCCGGGCACAAACCTTTATAGTTTTAGTCGGGCGTCTATCGGTCCGTCGTACTTCACTCCATAACCTAGACTATTTTACCCCGTACTACAGCCAACTTTACTTCGTACCCTAGCCGACTTTATCCTGTACCCTAGATGACTTTAACCCATACCCTAGCCGAATTCATCCCATACCTTAGCCAACCTGACCTAGCCGACTTCACCGCCTACCTTAGCAAACTTTACTCGTACCCTAGCTGACTTTACCTCGTACCCTAGCCGAATTTACTCCCTACCGTAGTCTTAGCTAAGGAATCAATCATGTTTACTATTTGAGAATATAATTTGTTTACAACAAATAAAATTATTTATCGAACATTACATTCTATCACATAAACCCGCGAATCAAACGCAATAGATACTGAGGGTAGTAAAGTTGTTTAAAAATAAACAGATGAAGTGGAAGGAACCAACATTTGTTCGCTATCTGCATTAAAATAAAATTTTATTTTTTTAATCATTTTCATAAATGTTGTTTTTTTCGAATTACATTAAAGAGGTCTATTAAATATACACAACACCTGCAACAATCGTGAAAATTCAATCAGCGCACGGTCATTTAAATCAAGAATTTACGTTTCAAAAAAGTCTATAGCCTTTAGTTTTCATCCAAATTACAATTCTTTTTTAAAATAAAGATAACTACATCTTTAAGAGATATATGGAACGTGAATTTTTCAATTGATCTGTGTTTATGTTTATTTATTTAACACCAGGTGTGGCAAAATAAGTAATTTCAAATTTTTTTTTATTTTCTGGAGCGACTACCAAATATCAAGAAATTTCCTAAATGCATGCACGGGTACTCAGAGAATACAATTATTGTGCCTAATTCACAATTTAACTAAAAATCGAAGGTTAGAATTAGAGACTCTTACACATGTATGAAAATTTTAATAATGATTTTTCATAATAATAACAATTTTATACATCTTCACAATTCACTGCTGCACTAGAGATAAACTATAGCAATTTTAGTGAAATGATTTTTGTTCGTTAATTAAGCCACTCCCTTCTTAATCTTCTATGTAAGGATTCAAGATGTTTTCTGCTATTTAACAGTCTTTATTAAAATGTACAAAAAGAATTCAAAAGTGCCCATTTTGCCACACTTAACATTAAATAAAGAAATATATAGAAAGCTAAATAAACAAAATCGCGCTTGGCGCTTGGCGGATTTCTTGAAAATTCAATTCCCTTCAATTTAAGAAAATAATTTGTAAGTCGGATTAGAAATCAAGGCTGTACATATTTTAACAGCGGATTTCTGATTTCGACCACTGTGTTGCATTTGTAAGGTTTTCAAAAAAAGTTGCGTCTCAAAATTAAAAATCATGTAACTCCCTGAATGTTGAAAATTTTGGAAAACCATAAGAACAACATAAACATCACACACTCAACACTAAAGTTGTACAGGGGAAAATATGTGAGAAGAGGAGGGAAACAAGTAAAGGATCATACCTTCTCGCACCTGTCCTGGATGGATGGTGTAACTTCGTACCTAGAGGACTGGGGCTGTTCGCTTTGGTGTGCTAGCTCCAAGCCTCTTGCACGTACGCAAATCACACTCAACACCTTTTGCGATCCGAAATCTCGTTTTAAGTTTCCCTTTCCCAACCTCTAAGACTCCTTCTGCATTCCAAAATCCCCTTTTCCGTCCCCTTAGACTCCTATTAAAATCCAAAATCCCACTTAAAAACCGCGACACTAAATTTTCAATTAAAACCTCACTTTTCTATCCCCTCAGACTACTTTTACAATCCAAAATCCCATTTTCTATCCTATCAGACTCCTTTTTTTATCAAAAGTCCCCTTTTACATCTTATCAGAATCCTATTACAATCTGCGATCCCCCTTTCTATTCTCTTAGACTTCCTTTACAATCCAAATGCCTCTTTCCAACTACTGAGACTACTTTTTCAATCCAAAATCACCTTTTTAACCCTACAGATCACCTTTGCAAACAAAAGTCTTCTTTTTAACTGCTGAAACTCCTTTTTAAATCCAAAATCCCCTTTCCAACCCTACCGATCCCCTTTTCAATCCAGAACACTCTTTCCAATTCCTCAAACCCTTCCTACAATCCAATATCCCCCTTCCTATCCCATTAGATACCTTTTACAATCCAAAATCACCATTCCAACCTTACAGATCCCCTTAGCATCCCAGAATCCCCTTTCTAATTTCTCAGACCCGTTCTACAATCCAACATTCCCCTTTCTCTCCCATTAGACTTCTTTGCCAATCCAAAATCCCTTTTCCATCTCCTCAAACTACTTTTTGAATTCAAAGACCGCTTTTCAATTCCTCAGTCTTTTTTTACAATCAAAAATCCCGTTTTCCATACCCTCAGACTTCTTTTGCATTTTAAAATCGACTTTCCAACCCCTCAGACTCCTTTTGAAATCCAAAATACCCTTTTTCATCTCCTCAGACTCCTTTTCCAACCGAAAAACCCCTTCCCAACTCCACAAACTCTTTTTGCAATCCAAAATCCCCTTTTTTATGCCTTCGGTCCCCTTTTACAATCCAAAATCCCTCTCCTAACTCCTCAGACCTCTTGTACAATTAAAAATACACTTTCCAAACCCTCAAACTGCTCTTATAAACAAAATCGTCCTTTGAACTGGTGAGACTCCATTTTCAACCCAAAATCCCCCTTCCAACTCATCAGTCGCCATTTGAAATCCAAAACCCCCCTGTGGATCTCAACAAAATACTTTTATCAGAGCACAATTTAGCATTAAATGCAATTCAAGCACATGGGAAAGACTACAAATAAAAAATTTTAAATTGCTAAGTAATATTAACAACATTTTTTAAATATTCGATATTCACAGATCACTTATATTTAGTTGAAAAGGATAAAATTTAAGAGAAGAGTTCAATATGTTAGAGTTGACTATTTAAAAGAACTGCAAAGTCTTTCCCATGAGTTTTTTGTATTGTCACGCTGCATTGCAATTGTAGGACAACACCGAAAAAAGTCAATCAAAATGTTCATAATGCGGGCTAAAATGGGTTACTTTGTACTAACTGCTTTAAGTCTAGTTAAAAATCGATTTAGCACTTAGTATTTTTTTTGTATAGAACTCCGGAAACGGGCAATTTCCTTCAATCAAAAATGCTGTTTTTCAGCCCGTAATATGCAACAGGGTGAAAACGGCCAAGGCGAACGTACTTTCATATACCCCGCCCGTCTAACCTTGAACATCTTGACAGGTAAGAAGCGAGAAAGATGAGACAGGGAAGAAAGGGGGAAAAAGAAGAGGGAAACAAGTAATGGGAGAAAAGAGGGAGTGGAGTAAGGTAAGGGAAAGCGGGAGAAGTAAGGGAAAGCAGATTGTGGAAGGGAAAGTGCGAGGTGGAGGAGGATAGGAGGATAGAGGTTATCGGGACCGGCAACCGAGACCTTCACCGAGACCCAGTTGGTCGACATTGCCCCTGGTGCTATAGTTATAGTCGTCACACCCCACCCACCCCACACCATTGCCATCGGATCGCATCATCTCGTGCCTGTCCTGGATGGCTGGTGTACCCTCGTACCTGGAGGACTAGGGGCTGCTCGCTTCGGTGTTAGCTCGAGGCCTCTTGCGCCAGCGCAGGCCGATTGCAGACGCAAAAGTGTACCGTCGCCAGACGCGACACCAGACGTGACGTTGTACTGCTCTCGACGCTGTACTGTGCCGTTCCTTTCTCCTGTAGAGGCCGCATCACTAGCAGGAGCTGAAGTTCACCAAACAGCTGTAAAACCTCATCCCTAGCGGCCAGCGAGTCGTCCAGACTCTTCGATCGCACCTCACCTCTGAGGGTGCCTATCATGGGAGTTGTTAAGTCTGCCTCGGAAAGCATCCTCGAAGATAACATCGTCCCCAGTGAAGAAGCCAATAATTCAATTCAAGTTCACGCCGGTGAGTCTTTCTTATTCTTCTAAAACAGCTTGAGTAATATGCAAGAGTTAATTGAAAAGCTGAGTAGCGAGAAAGAGTAAACAAACTCTTGACGCTTTTTGTGTCTTGCAATTTCGACTAAAGTTTCGTCTCGTTTAGAGTAAATCTGAAGATGTCCTTTTCTGCTGCAATGGTATTCAATTGATACGAAAATCTGTTTCAATATAAAGAAACTTGCTATTTTGAAATTCATCTCATTTCATCAAAAGTGAAAAACAAAGTGCCATTTCGTAATAAAGCTAACGAGTTGCGATTTAATGTAGTTAAATGGGTTACGCTGAAGAGAACTTCTATCTTCTCTTCGGTCCAACATGTCGACGCAAGTATGTTTTCACAGAGAGTTTATACTTATTTATTTTATATTTAACTGCAAATAACTGTCTTATAACATTACTATTTCAGCAAGTGTTTTGTGACATGAGTGATTTTTTTTCTCGACCTTATGTGTATAATAATTGCTATGAACGTAAGCAGTATGAACCAACCTAGGTAGATTTTTAGGCAGCGCTTTGTATGTACACAAAAAAATTTTAAGCATGAACTTGACAAAAGTAGAGATCAATCCCGCGCAGATGTGTTTCACTTTCGCCCAAGTCTGGCTTTAAAGGTGACATCGCCCTTCACACTAGAGCAACTGCTAACAGGTGTTTGGACATATACAGTTATACCACTGTGAATAGACTTGCACTGTTGATTCGACTGTTGATTCTGTTGCACTTTTTGTTTCGGAGACAAAAAAAAAGTGTACTATAAATGTTTTTGCATCACAAATCTCCTATACAATTAACATTTTTTTATAATTCATTTTGAATTGCAGGACTCGGACTCACTTCGGAAATCAGAAATAGTCTCTACAGTAGCGTACATGCTGAAAAATAGTGGCATGAATTTAAAAAGATAATAGGCCTTTAATATAAATCATCCAAGCCTCGGACGATACATATTATTTTTAATTAATATTTTAATCGTACTGTTTCAAAGTATAATTTCCACATGAAAGCTTTAATTATTATCGATATATTTTTAATTGAATATCGTTCAAAAATTCATTATTTTAAATTGTAAGAGTTTTAAAATCAACAATTTGATATAATCAAATTCAAAAGTATGAAACATCAAACTGGAAGCGTTCAAAATTTAAAAAGCTTATAATTCAACAATTTTAAAATAAATAAGTTCAAAATTTAATAAAATTTAATTGTGAATGGCTTCAAGAATAATCAGTACTTAAAAAAAGCATTCATCTTTTATTAATAGAAAAATTGTCAAAGTTTTCTGTTTTGAAAATAGTTGAAATTAGAAATCCTTTCCCAATTAATAAGATTTCAAATAGAAAAAATTCGAGTTTGGAAAAGAATGAAATTGAAATTAAATTAAATTTAGGCTACTCAAGTTCAAAATGCGTCTACGAAATGAACCTTTGTCATTCGAAAATAATGCAAGTTAATGAATTTAAAGTTTTAAAAAGAATTTATGTAGATGTGGATCAATACATTCATTGGAGAATAATTTCAGATATGGGCGTCGGTAAAATTGGAAACTAATTTACTTTCAAATAATTCAAAGTATGTAGAAATTCCTGGGATTTAAGAACACTTCCAAATTTTATTTATCGCGTTTGATGGAAATTTATTCATTTTATTAGAATGAGTAAAGTAGAAATTAATTGTCAATGATTTGCTTTATCTTCGCAAGTATTTTGAATCAGAGTTTAATAACTTTTATTTTATGTGGATATCATTTTCAATTATATTCTTTACTTCCTATAAACTTCTAATTTTTCTGAAACGGAACTGTCGAAATTTGGAAATAAAATTCTGTAGCAGCCCTGGTATAAGAAATTGAATTAAAAAGTGTTATACTAAATTTTATTATATGATAACAAAATATCAAAACAACACTTCTGTAATTTAAGTTTAGAATTTACACAACAAAATCTTTTAGAAATTCGAAATAACTGCCTAGAATGCAAAATTATTATTAAAGATTTATACAATTTTTCTCATAACTTTTGTTATCAATTTTTGTGCGAGTTATTACGTTTAAAAAATGAATGGGTCTAATAATTAATTTCATTTACGCAAAAATATAATTTGAAAATCCATAGGATTTTATGTTTGAAAGGGGAAAATTCAAGTTACTACACATTGTTTATTATTTCAGCCTACAATTTTGGAACAATTTCAATTTCTTTGAATAAAGTGAATTAAATTTTTAAAGCTTGTGAAGTGAGCGATTTTGTAATTTGTTTGGTGTACATCATTTCAAAATGAGACAAGTTCAAAGTCCACATGCATTTTGAACTTGAGTTGCCTGCATTGAAAATGTTGTCAATTTAAAAGTTTTTTCAATTTTGATTAATTTTTCGGTTCTAGTTTTTTTTTTTGTAAATTTAACTTTTTGCAATATCTAAAAATTTCTATCTTCTATTCTATTTGATTTCAATGTTGTTCTTTTCCAAATTCGAATTTTTTCTCTTTGAGTTCCTAATAATTGAGAAAGATTTTCAATTTGAACCACTTCAAAAACAGAAAACTTTTAAAGTTTTTATATCATTGAAAGATCTATGCTTTTATTTAGCATTGTTTATTTTTAAAACCGTTCGAATTCAAGTATTGTTAAATTTGGAACCCATTTATTAAAAAGTTATTTAATTCTAAGTTTATAAAATTGTAAGCGCTTTCAGTTTGATATTTTACACTGTTAAATGTGATTCAAATTGCCGATTTGAAAACTGTTTTAATTTCAGATAAATTATATTCAAGCGATACTCGATTTAAAATATCCGGATAATTTAGGCTTTCGTTCGGAAATTATACTTTAAAACAGTCCGATTGAAATATGATTTTGTTCACTTTTTAATAATCGAATTCCAAATTATTCGAAAGAAAAATTATATACTCTATTCCCAATAATGAATTGTAAGGACATGTTCAAAATTTAGATATTGCTTTCCCTTATTTATATAGATTTCGTTGAGTATTGAAAAAATAAACCAACACGGATTTAGCAGATTTTGTTCGCTGACTGCTAAAATTTACTAAACACAAATAACACTAAGGAGTTAAGAAATTATGAACAAATACAATTATAAATTTAATTCTGAATTTCTTAAATCAACTAATTGTCAGATACATTAGCAGCTACCAAATAAATATATGGAATAATTACGGATCACTTAATCGAATCAAGACAATGTTTGATTTTGAGAAATAAAAAAAAAACTTCCTCCTTAATTTTTTTCGTGTAAAAATACACAAGAAAAAATAATTTTGAAAAATTCAAAAATAATAATTTTATTAAACCTAATTATTTCTGTTTTTTTGCTTACATAGACATATGAATTTGTTTTCTATTGTATTTTTATCTGTAAAAGACTTCCGATGTGAGAAATGTCGTTTAGATTCAGTGGGAAAAAGATAATTTGAAAAACGCAAAACTCAGATTAAATTTTTTTTTTTTAATCAAGCACCCATTGAATATAAATTATTGCCAAAAGAACGTTAATTGAAATGCTGAAAACATTTTTGAGAGAGGTTTAGGACCTGCAAAAAATAAAAATTAACACACACGAAAATATAAAAACTATGAAAATAAGAATTTTTTTAACCCGAAAATTGATGGCGTTCATCAATCGACACCAAGTTAATTATATTTTTTCAGTGTTCTAATACCCTACTTTTCTACACAGGACCAATTTCGATTCCCAAATTTTTTGTCGACCCCCTAGTATACATGCCTCGAAAATCAAGCATTCCGTGCATGTGTTACAAAAATTAATTAATGTTTAGCTAGCTTCTTATCGTTGACCTTCTTCCGATGGAGAAAAAATAGCACATCTGTTGTTCTGATGAAAATAGCGTTTGAAGTTTTTTTTTTGCTCGAGCAAATACCCTTCTTTTCATAAAGAAATATAAAATACTATATATTGCAGAGAAGCTGTGCAAATTAATATACAAAGAAATCATTGAGCCTAGTTTGTATTAAAGACATGGAACAATGTAGAATTATTGGCCTTGGCCTCCTAAGATAGCCCTGGCTCGATAGGAAACTCATGGTTTGCACTCAAGACGGCAAATTTAAAGCATGCGCCTTCAACGAACATCTTCCAATTTTAGAAGGAAAACAAGCCGGCAATGTCATGGTCATCCGGCTCCATCATTGGAATTTAAAGCATCTTTATATCAATTAGGATTTGATGTTTTCATTTGTTCGTGATATTAGCGACAAACAAAGCTGTACTTTATAAATCTGAACTAGCAGGAAATGCACCTGAGCGAAGCGCGCGTTCACGTCCCTGGATTTATATTGCTTAATGCTATCAGTAAATTCACGAGCGCTAAGCGCGCGTTTACTTCCCTGGATTTATATTTCCTTATACCACGGAGAAAACAATCAATTTTCATTTGTAACATAGAAATGGCGTGAAAATGTACTAAAGCAAAATTGCAACATAATTGGTTGATATCATTCTTCTTCAGTTTCGCCCTCTTCTTTGGTGTATAAATAAATTTTCGGTGCCAAAGGTCCAATAAACAACAAATGAAACTTAAGTTTGAATTGGCTACGTTTCGGACTCTATGTGGTCCATTTTTAAGACTGACATTAGTTGAAATAACAACTGAAAGAGCTGTTGATTTGAATAAATCGGAGCTTATTGGACCGTTCTTCATCCCAACAATGTGATTCATTATTGAAAAATTAATTCGAAAAAAGAATTGAAATATAATTTGTGTATTAATGTTGGCAATAGCTTCGATTAATATCACAAATTTAATATATGCACACATTGTTGCGATTTTGGATTAACCAAAATAAAGTTAAATGTAATTGATTAAAATTCACATTTTTGATAAATTTGGAGAAAATAGTGAAGAGCAGAATTATATTGAGCAATACTATTGCAGTTATATTGAGCAATACGAACATTGAACGTAATTAAGTTGCAATAAAATGACCTGAAACAAATTGGGATCCCCAAATTATTTGTGTAGCAGTAAATGAAGGCGCGTATGAAGCGTGCTTTATCGTGTCTGGATTTCTGTTTTCCAATGCTAGAAATAAATGCACACACGCAAAGCGCGTGCATACTAACATAGGTTTTTATTTCCTAATGCTAATACTAGGAATGAATACATGTGCGTGATGTGCGCGTTCACTGTCCTGGATTTCGATTTCCTAATACTACTGATAAATACCCGCGCGAAAAGAGCGCGCTCACTAATATGGGTTTTTATTTCATGATGCTAATACTAGAAATAAATACACGCGCGTGAAGCGCGCGTTTACGTCCCTGAATTTATTTCATTGTAATACTAGTAGTAAATACCTGCGTGCAAAGCGCAGTTTACTTTTCCCACTGGTGGGAAAAGTACTCACTTCGACCACTGTGCCGTCATCAGTTCAACTTCGTCGTCTCTCGACGACCTCCTCAGCCGCATTTCCATCGCGAGTATGAATGTATTTTAGAATTGAGCATTCAAAACTGTACTTTAAATTTGAATTATAGAATTTTGAATGATGATAAAAATTATCATCAGGTATCTATTATACCATGTATCATCTAGTGACACTCAAAGCGAGTGAATTGATTCTTTCAAACTAAAAAATGAGATTCCTGTACAAAAAAATTCCCTGTCATTTTCACCATTTAAAATTGAACATTAAAAATTTACGAACCTTCAAAGTTTAATCGTTGTAACGGTGTAACATTGTCAAACGTTGTAAATTATACCTACCTGTATGACTTATAATTATTGATAGCTTTAAAAATTAATAATTTCAAACCTGAAGCGTTAAAAATGAAACAATTTCATACTTTGTTTGAAATGGCAGTATTTTCAAATTATGATCTTGAAATAAAGCAATAAAAAATAATTCAGTTTTAAAGTTTGCATCATGCTTTTCAAAATTAACTCGGTTTTATTCCAAGTACAAAATTAATAATTTGATAAATGATAAAAAGTCTCCATGCAAGGCGAAAAACTTCATGTTGCTCAAGTGAAAAACTGACTGAATGAATGAAATCGAAGATTACTCTTAATAATTATTGGGGTGCACTCACATTAAAAAATGGGATTGTCTATACGAATAAAAAAAATGTCTCTTTTGTACCAAAATTTCGGTAAAACTAGCCTTTTTTCCAGATCCTGCTATTCGTACCAAAAAATTCCGGCAATTCGTACTGGAATTTCGTTACACGTAGCCACGGCATTAAAAAAATATGCTTCGTATTGCTGAACTACAAAGTTTCGATAACAGGAATTCGATAAGCGAGGAAAATGTTATTTATAAACTGTTTGACGCGTAGATGAACTTGTATGTATATTTAGGAACAAGGGAAGTAAGGCGAAGGTTAATTGATATGTGCTCACAAAGCACAGGAAGCCATTATACATATTCACATTAATCTTATCACCTTCCTTCAGATTTGGCGCCCACGTAACTAACGTTAAGTTACGGAATTGCTTCACATTTAGACCACTGAGAAAAAATAGTAGAACAAAAGTTTGCTTCTACCAACCAAATTATTTTGTTGGACTGTTTGGTTCATCCAACCATATTTCCGAAGAAGCTATGTAATTATTTGGTTTGAGTAACAATGTGGGTTTGTTGAAGGAAACTTTGTATTTTGTAGATATAATAAAATATAAACATTTATGCAAGTGAAAGCTAAAGTGAGAAAAATTAATTTATTCATAAAACTACGTTAAATTTGTAAATAATTGATTTATTTATTCACAAATAAATTTCATCAGGCGAATCTACGATTATAAACGAAATTGTGATTAACCGAAAAATTTCTCCTTAGATCAAACACATTTTGCTAAATCAAAGCATTTTCTCTTCTTCTAGCCATTTCTTTGAACGATGAATATTTGGTTGTATTTTGTAAAATAAAATTAAGCTATGTTTATGATCCTAAATGCTGAAGCCGCATTTTGGGACTTACAGAGCTTTGAAATTGTAATGTAGGTGACCCGCTTTTGAAACAGTGTGCGTTCATGGAGACTAACGATTGTCAGCACCACTTCCCTTCTAGCGCCAAATTCATGTCATTCGAGGTGTCCCAAAAAGCGAAATCTAAGCTCACTTAAAAAGCTTAAACTTTTACCAATTAATTAATGAAATTGATGAAATAAAATTAATTGCACTTTCAGTAATTTGTATCCAGCTGTGCACGTGTCCAGATGACATTTGCATAACTGTAAACGTGTACTGCACACGTGTACAGTTATCTTTTTGATTTGATAATTATTTTTGCAGATTTTGCACTTTTAATTGAAGAAATTTGACTTTTTAGTCATTCAAATGACCTGCGGCTTACACTATTAAGCCGAGTTGCACACAATTATCAACATGTTTATATTATCCGTGAGATGAATATCTGGAAAAGTGGAAAATCTATTTATATTTACATTTTTAATTATAATATCAATATCATTGTCAATTATATGCATTATATTGTTTTGAGTATTGAATATTCTCATTATTTGAAAGAGAATATTCAAAACAATAAAAATTGTTTGTAAAAATAAGTGAAATATCACCAAAATCCTTGACAATGCAAAAAATTCTGCGAAGTGAAAAGCTGTCAGTAGAATCAACATAGTTTGTCAAGTCAAAGTTTGCTAAGGAATTATTAATGATAACTAAATTTTTTAAATTCATAAAATTACAGAAATTTCGAGAATATATGACAAGGGTGAAAAAATAAAAACTTAGCAAAAGTTTATATTTTTTTTAATAATAACAATCTTGTGAATTTTTCATTTATTTCCCCTTTCAATACATTCTCAAAATTTCTGTAATTTTATCAATTTATTAAATAAGATTAAATATATTGTAGAATTACTTGGTAAAACTTTCACTTCACAGATCTGTGAGATATAAGAATTTGTTAATGTTCATTCTATTCGGAATCTGGACATTCTAATTTTTGAAGTCTCCTCAGTTGTTTGTAGGTAAATGAGTCCGAAAAAGTTTATGTACGCTCAAAAAAATTCTAGGATAGTTTGCAAAGCTTTCAAAAATTATTTCAGTTTTTTTAGGTTTATAAAAATGAGATGTCTTAGAAAAACTAAAAATATTCAAATTTCAGAAGATTTTTTAAAATAAAGCATATTATGCAGTATAGAAAAAAGTAGTATTATAATTCTTTGCAAAATTCTTAGAAATACGAATTTTTTAAACTTATTTTTTCTCCAGGGTACTTCAGGATATTTCCCGATTTTTTTCAAATTTGAATTACTATTGATGATAGAAGATTTTCCTCTATACAAATACAAGTTTCTAGAGACGCATCCATACTTATAGTAGCTTAGTCTTTTCTTTGCTGCTGCGGAATCCCCAAGATCGTTATTGGATTTTTATGTCCAGGTCATGGTCGTCAAACGGACAACAGTTACCTTATATTATTGTACTCCGACCGGATGTACTGATCCACGTTTAAACGAATCAAAAAAATATTTTATTTGTCTACTGCGGAAACTTTCGGCTTTCTTCTTTTCCAATTCTACGGGAAAACTATATAAACAATGTACTCTATTCAACAAGTGACTCTTGAGTTACTTGAAAGGATCAGAACTTTCATTATTTTACTTTAGGACCTACTGTAAAAGTTTTAAACAGATACATTCAGTTTTTTTATTTTTGTGCTTTAGGAAAGAGAAGAAGTTTTTTTCTCCAAAAATCGATGAAATCGAATATTGTACAGTGATCAAATGCTTTGTTTTGAAAGGTTTGACGCCAACGCAAAGAAAAGAGCAGATGAATTCCACATTGGGAGACTCCGCACCATCGTTTTAAACGATACAAAATGGGCTGCTGACTTCAAGGGTGGTCTGTTGTCCATACTTCACGATAAACGTTCAGATCGCCGAAAATCTGTCACGACTGAGGGGGAAATTAAAAAAATCTAGAATGGCGTGTTGAATGATCCACGTATAAAGGTGCGTGAGCTTGCTGCCATTGCAAAAATCTGACCCACCACGACAATGCACCCTCGCACACCGCTCCAGTTGCAGTCGCGAAAATAAACCTACTGCCTTTCGTGTTGCTGCAACACGCACCGTATTCACCACCTTCAACTCCCACTGACTTCTTTCTGTTCCCTAACAAGAAACAATTGCTTTCTAGAAAGAGATTTGCTTCAAATGCAGAGGTCATCGCTGAGACCAACGCGTATTTTGAAGGGTTGAAGTAATCTTACTATACACTAAGAGTGTAAAGAAGTTAGAAAATCATTGGTCTGAGTGGCTTGAATTGAAAGGAGACTATGTTAAAAAAATTTACAGACTTTTGTTATAATTTTTTTTCTATGTAAGAAGGAGAACTTTTTAAACGACCCTCGTATATTAGGTTCTGTTTACTAAAAAAGAAGAGTGCGAAAAAATATCCTCACTATTACTGTATCAGGCAATAAAATATCAATTTCATTATAAGATTCATTTTTCAAATTTTCTCAAACTGCTTCCTAAATACAGTTTCTATTTAGAGGGAGCCTCTCCACACTCAGAAAAATGTTTGTCTGACCCTATATCAAAGAAAGAATTTGTTTTATTCAAATAAAATTTGTTTGAGTTAAAGAACGGCGTGTTCGAATCAAATAAAGTTTGTTTAAATCAAAAAAATATTTGCTTAAATCAAAAAATTATTTGTTTAAATCAAAAAAATATTTGTTTGAATCAATCAAATATTAGTTTGACCTTATATCAAAGACAGAATTTATTTGATTTTAACATTTTTCTAAATGCATATTACGTGACACTCTGAAAGGGGGGGGGGGTCTGCTCTAACGTCATATAGTTTTAGACAGGAGGGGGGGTATACAGATTTTGTAACACGCGACACTTCTCTGATCAAAAAAGAAAATTTAAATTTGTGTGGATAAGTTAAACATTATTATTATCGACAAAAAAAAGTAGTAGATGAACTTTCAACGAAGTTGTGGAATTTTCAAGCCAAAAAGATTAATTTTTCAAAAGACAGTTGAATTTTCAACCCGAGAATTGAATTTTCAACAAAAAGAAGTTCATTTTCAGAAAAGAAAGATGAATTTACAATCTATAAATATGACTTTTCTACAATAAAAGATGAATTTTCAATCAAAAAGGATGAATTTTCATCAAAACCGTTAAATTAACGACCAAAAAAGGTTACCTTAATAAACTAGTTTAATTCCTAACAAAATAATTAAACTTTCACCAAAGAGTTAGATTTCTTACTAAATAGATAAATTTTTAAGATACAAGGATGAATTTTCAATCAAGAAGATTGATTTTCTACCAAAACACGAATTTTCAATAGAATACATCAATTTTCATCTAAAACCTGAGGTTTTCGCCCAAAAATAGAATACTTCAATTTTCAGTGAAGCAAATTAATTTTCACAAAAATAGTTGAATCCTCAACCAAGTAGAAGATTTTTCAACAGACATGATTAAATTTCGACCTAAATAGACGAATTTTCAACAAAATAGTTAAGTTTTTAAGCTAAAAAGTCGAATGTTTTAGAAAACTGTTGACTTTTAAACCGGAAAAGCAGAAGTTTCAACAAGAAAGTGAATTTTCAATCAAGCAAGATGAATTTTCAACTTAAAAACATAATTTTTCAACCAAAAATGGAATCGTTAAATTTTCATTTGAAAAAACTAATTATCAGCAAAAAAAGAATGTACAACCATTTGAATTCAAATTTAAAAGAAGAACGAATTTTTAACAAAATAGTTGAATCCTGAAACAAAAATGATGAATTTTTAACAAACAACTTTAATTTTGTATTCAAATAGTGAGCTTTAAATAAATTATACGAATTTTCTACCAAATAGTTGAATTTTCAATTTATAAAGGAAAAATTTTAAACCAAGAATGGAATAGCTTCACTTTCAGATAAAAAAAATTTACAAAAAAAAAGATTTTCTAACGAAATAATTGAATTTTCAAATGAATTGTTTAATTTGCAACCAAAGAAATAAATCATTAATAAACAACAACACAATTTTAACAAAGTATATAGTTAAACTTTAAACCAAGTAGTTGAATTTTTACCAAAAAAGATGAATTCTTAACGAAATAGTTGCATTTTCAACAAAATAATTAAATTTTATAACCAAATTGTAGATTTTTTAACCAATTCAGATGAATTTCGTCATGAAAATGTAATAGTAGACTTTTTTAAAAATTAAAAAAAAAAAATTAACTTTTAACTGAGATTAGTTGGATTTTCTTATTGGGTTCTTCTGATTCAGTTTTAAAATTCAAGCGAAAAAACGAGAAAAAGTGAAAGTTTCTTGAAAGCAGGAGAAAAATAATAATTCTTTAAAAAATGGGTAAAGAGTTTATGGACGGCCCCTAATCTGTTGATTTCATCTGCCGTCTATGTTAATCTTTAAATTATAATAATATTCTTAAATTAAAAAAATGTCTATAGAATTTAATTAAAAGTATTCTCATGCTAGTAGTAAATAGTTTTAACCCATTCATTGTTGGATTGACGGTTGTATAAAATTACATTTATATTTTGTATTTGAAAATAAAAGGAGGGTCACCTTCAGTGTCACATGACATTTTGAGGGGGGCTTACCAAAATGTCACAAACTGTCACAAGGCGGTGGAAGTTCGTCCTGGAAACCTAATAAATTAGGTGAATGTACATTAATCCAAAATTGATCTTCAAATTTGAACGTGTGTTTCGTCTAAGAAGAGTATAATTATTTTAAAAATATTTTCATTATTTTATTGGTGCCAGTTCTAATTAGTGCATAGCTTTTTTTAAACAGTAAGATAAATTGTGATTTAAAACTGTAATCAGAAGTTAGTATAATTATATTGCAAGGCAACTGTGATTTATAGCCAGTACAAGTCATTTTGATGTGCAATAATTTAATCTATAACTATTTATTGCCTTTATTGCGTTAAGTTCTGACGAGAAAAGTATGTAGGAAACCTGTACTTTACTTCTATGGGGATTAGAAACTTTAAAAGTATAAAACCCGTTAATAACAATGTTACGTATTATACTTGTTTCAGTATAAATTCGAAATCATTTATAAGACTTCTTGCCTCAAATTAGTTTTATCCTTTAATTTACTTATATAATTTCTCTTGGTTCGAAAATACAATCCAGAGAATAAACTTGCGAGAAATTTAATCCTTGAGCACAATAATATAATTTAGTGCCGTTAACGGTTCTAATTGGCCCTTTTCGGGACGCAAAATCTGTTAAGCTTATAACTCAGAATCTTATTAAGCCTTCTCCGAATTGTGAGCACAAGAAGTACAATTGCAATGTAAATGAAACTTCAGTCTCGGATCGATAAACGGCAAATTGTACCCGCATTAAATGAAAGCGATCTCAGGTGAAGTTGGGAAAACATTTTCAACCAGTCGCTGCGATTTATAGTCTCGAGCTTGTTTAAAAAGCACTCTTCTTTGTCACGACAGAAACATGTGACGAGAGTTAAATATTGCAATCATTATCTGTCGGAAAAAGTTTTGACACTATATATTATCTCATATTTATTAGAGAGGGTATAAAATAGTAATTTTTTGAGATCGAGATGCTACCATACAATGAAATGCCTTCGGGCTGAATTGACATTTTGTTTTGTTAACATTAAAGCCAAGCGCAGCGTTCATACAGTTAATTAAAAGCCAGTTTTTCTCATTTTCTATCGACATTTACAAAGGGTATTGAAAAAAGTTATATATATATATATATATATATGTATATCGGAAAATTACATCTTTTATGTTGTTTACATTTTTTGTATAACCAAACGTTTCGGAAAAAAATAAAATTTGGAAGTAATTTTTGGTATTTTCTATTTCTTTAATATTATTATTATACAAAAAAATAGCTTATTAAAAATGGATGCTATATTTTCTTGAGTCTTTGTTACCTAAATAATATGGGAAATGAGAACATCTGATTTTTTTTAAACTTAATGACCGTTGCACTTGGCATTAATTTTGCAAAAGATTTTAAATATAGGAGTAATTCATACCTTTAAAAACAAATGTTCTACATGGCATCATCTCGATCTAAAAAAAGTGTTATTTTCGAACCACTCACAGTGCACAAATTTGTAAAATTTGGTTTAAAAATCGATTATTTTCATTCAACAAGTGATATATTTTAAAGAATTTCGAAACTTATTTTCAATTGTTTAAAGAATTTAAATTTGTTAATTTTTTCTCCTACTAACTCATTGAAACTAACGTTTTTAAATTTATTCAGATAATTAGTCATTTATAGAAAAAGTGATATTTCTTTCAAGAATTTACCAATTGTTTAAACGACTCATTATTATTTAATTGTAACTTTTTCTTAAAAAGAGGTTGAAAACTCCATAGGTTTTTTAAAATTTCGTTAACTTTGTCCCTTACTATTAAGTGCATATAAACGTCACTCATATATTACTACTCCATTATGTCACAAATTCTTATTTGTTCAAATTCACTATTAATTTATCCAAGATTAATTGTAAATTTGGTTAAATTTGTTGCTTACCGTTAAATATTTGATTGATAGATTTAATGTGAATGGGGGAGCTCGTGAGAGTCCCTCTTGGGACTCAGACTATAAAGCCCATTGTGTCACACCCTTGTTTATTCTTACGTTAATACACCGAATCTGCGCATTGCGCACCTTTCCAGAGTTTGATCTCGGTGCATTTCGTTGCTTCCAATGTTCTGGAAATATACCTCTTGAGTGCCAGGCGTACCCCATGGCACAATTAATGACGCAGACTTTTTTCCAAAGCAAAGTGAGCCTCACTAGCTTGGCCGTAGAGAAGGCGGCCAGGCTAGGGTGGACGGAATGGTCCTTCTGAGATCTTCAGTTAGATGCCCACATTCAGCACACTGCCCTGTTGTGTCATGTAAGTGTATCTGTTTGTGCTCATTACTCAAAATCCACCAGCAACCACCGACCGATAGACTCCTCAACATAAAGCCCCTTCACAAGGAGATCGCTAACTCTTTTCCTGGTCTTCTCAAATTCTACTAATGATTAGGCAGGAATTTTCCCCTCGGAGTGGAGTCTCTTCCTTAGAATGTAACTGGCTTCTTTTGAGGGGACCTACAGCTGACGTGGGTTCCAAATCATCAAAACCCTGGTAGAAAAACATAGAAAATGTCTATTGATTGATTCATAATGACAAAATTGAACGTAATTTTTATAGAATAAAATCTTAGTCAAAAAACAAACTTTTCATGACCAATATGCAAAAATATCTTGAAAAAATATGAATTATTTAACGAATTTGTATGAAATATCAATATTTAACAATAAGCGACACTCCCAACAAAATTTAGAAAAAAATAAGATTTCTCATCACATTTCGATCAAAAATTAAATGTTTAGTAAATTTTTGAAACAATTGGATAATATTTTCATCATAAAATGTTGTACCAGAAGGTACAAGTGGGGAACCACGAGTACATTGAAACTTGGAGGAGAACAACTGGAAATCAAAGAATGAGCTAAACATCTAGGAGTCATTCTGGATAAGAAGCTGTTATGGAACGAGCACCTGGAAAACAAGTGCAAGAAGCTAGTAGCGACTCTATGGCTCTATAGGCCAGCCATAGGGAAAAGCTGGGGCTTGAAACTGGAGACACTCATGTGGATCTACACAGCGATCTTGCGACTCAGGCTAACCTATGCGGCGGTGGTCTGGTGGAGCAGGGTCGAGCTGTCCACTGTGAAGTTTCGACTGGAAAGGATCAGGGGACTGATTTTGAGAGGCCTCACTGGAGCCTCGAAGTCGACACTCACGATGGCACTGGGGGCACTAACAGGTTTAGAGCCCCTCCATCTTAACATCAAGGCCGTGGCTGCGAAGGCGGCCTAGAGGCTAAATTTGGTAAATGACAGAAGGATCTTGACAGCAATGAAGATCCCAGTCGACATCGCGAGAAGGCCGACCCTGAATATGCTCAGGGACAAAACGGTCACTCGCTACGTCTTCGATAAGAAGTATCGAATTAGCCTATCCACACAGGAAGAATGGGTGAACGGCGACGCACACCTGCTCGGTGATGGAGACGACTGGTTTACAGATGGCTCCAGGAACGAGGAGAATGCAGGAGCCGGCGTATAGCGTAGAAGGAATGGAATGGGCTTCACAATTGAGATGGGGTCCTACGCCACAATTCTACAATCTGAGATTATGGCCATACTCCAGTGCGCCTACAAGGCAAAAGAGTATGACAATAAAAGGAACATTCGTATCTGCTCAGACAGCAGGGCTGCTATATTGGCCTTGAATGGAACAACGACCACGTCGCTATTAGTATGGGAATGCTTTGAGGCACTGAATATGTTAGCGACGGAAAACCGAGTCACTCTGCTATGGATCCCTGGACACAGTGGTATCAAGGGTAGTGAGATATCGAATAGGCTAGCCAAGCTAGCAGCAGGAAGAAATGTTACTGGACCTGAGCCAGTGGTAGGTATTTCCAGCAGGTCAGTCACTGAAGAAATTAACAGTTGGCTGACTGAGGAACATCAGAATGAGTGGGATTTGGTCTCTGGTTGCAGACAGGCCAAAACACTCTTGGGCTCAAAGCTTAACTCTAACCGAGCTAGGGAAATACTCAACCCCGGGAGGAATGAAATCAAAGTCCTAACAGAACTGTTTATAGGACATGGGAACTTAGGATATCATAGACATAAGATAGGGCTTGCAGAAAGTCCTCTCTGTCGTCTGTGCGGAAAGGATAATGAGACAGCCACTCACATCCTTTGTCACTGCCCCGCGGTTGCGTGGAAACGTATAGCACCAAGTTAAAAAAACTTAAGTTTGTATCTATTTTTAGGAAAAAGGTACAAGTGAATCATAATCAATTGTTTGAATAATTGATAACTGCTTGAAACAAATATAAGCCTTCCTATCAATGTCTAACTCTCTGATTAAATAAAAGAAAGTACCTTTCAAGAGTTAGTAATAAAAAAAGTTAGTAACAAAATTATTGAAAAAATTTTTAAGCTGTTAATAAATTTACAAAAATATTCAGATTCAGTTTTTCCAGGTCTCTGAAACCGAATCTGATACCATGATTTCAAATTCAGAATGGAGGATCTAATATGTTGAACGAAAAATGGGAAACATTGCATGAACTTTAAAGAAATGATCATGTTAGAAACTTTACGAAAATTGAAATATTTAAGTTTTGAGGCCTTCGAACCCAAATCTATTATCAGAATTAAAAATTTTTTAATTTTGGATGCAATTTGACTGACAACAAATCGCAAAACTGTTAAGAACCTTGTAAGAATATTAATATTTACGTTTTTTAGGTTGCTGAATCCAAATCTGATCCCATTATTTGAAAATTTAAAATGTAGTATCAAGTATGGCGAAACACAAATCGAAAAAATATTAGGAACAGTACAAAAATAGTTACATTTAGAATTTCGAGGTTGCTGAGTCAAAATATGATTTCTGAACTTCAAAATTCGAAATAAAGGATACAATTTGACGAACGAAAAAAAAGGAAAAATGTTTAAAACTTTACAAGGATGTTTATATTTACATTTGCGCGGACGTTGAATAGAAATTGGATACCTTTCATTTCAAAATTCAAAACGAAGGATCCAATATGACAAAACACAATTTAGGGAAATATTAGCAACAGCAAAAATATAGTGACATTTACAGGACCGTGGCTAGAGTTGAATTTAAGGTAGGGCAGCGGTGGTTACAAGTAGGGTGAAAGTAAAAATTCCCGGGATATTATCTTAGTTGATTGTATTTTTTAAGGTAGGGCATTGGTATTTTAAGGTAGGTCATTGTCCCACTATGCCCCCCCCCCCCCCTAGCTACGGCCATGGACATTTAAATTTTCGAGGTCGCTGAATTCAAATCTGGTATCATAATTTCAAAATAAAATTTTTCGGATGCAATATGGCGGACGAAAAATCTGAAACACTGTAGGAACTCTACAAAAACGGGCATGTTTATGTTTTCGAGGTCGCTGAATCTAAATATGATATTAAAACTTCAAAATTTACAATCTTTGATACAATTTTGAGGACGAAAAATCGGTAAAATTTTAGGAACTTTACAATTATGTTCATTTTTAGGTTTTCGAGGTCACGAAATCCAAATCTGATAACAGCATTTGAAAATTTAGAATGGCGAGTCTAAAGTAACGGAAGAAAAATAGAAAAAATTCAAGAACTTAAAAAAAATATTTACATTTATGTATTCGAGGTAGCTGAATCCAAATCAGATAACATTATTTCCAAATTTGAAATAAATGATCCAATATGGCGGAAGACAAATCGGTAAAATATTAGAAACAGTAGTTAACTTTTAACTCAATATAACATGTTAAGACATTAATATTCATGCAGATCTTATTTGTTTATTTTTGCAAATTTGCGTAAGTGCCGTAATAGTAATAGGGCAGCAAAAATATTATTATAATAATATTTATTAAAAGATTTAGAAATTTATCGCTTTACAGCTGTAATTGTACTTCACTCAGAAGGAAACTGTGCTAAAATAATTTTCAGCACGAACATACCACCATTTTTGTAAAGTTTTCAACATGTTTCCGATTTGGTTCCCACCATATTAGATCCACTGTTTTGAAGTTTGAAATAATGATGTCATATTTGAATTCATCGACCTCTAAAGCCTAAATATGACTATTTTTGTAAAATTTATAAAACTTTTACGATTTTTCGCCAAAAATGACTGATTTTTTAATGTATTTTCCAGGCCAGGAAATTCGGAATAACTTTTCTTCATAATTTTTTCTTATTCTGTAATTACACTAGACTTTGGATTGTAGCAATTTCGATTCGGGCGTTCGAAGAATTACACCGCAGCGGCGGCTGCGGGAGGATGTTCCGTGGTCAGTCATGCATGATAAAACAGTGGCACAGCGATAAAGCGCAGTACCCCAACGACCTAGCTATAGCTGCTTTACGTTGCGCAACATTACGACACGGCCCTGATGTTTACCTTTCGGTGAATTTCAATCCGAGCCAAGGTAAGAACCAAAACCGTGTTACAATCGAAAGTCTAGTGTAATTGGCTTTAACCTCGTTCAAGAAATTATACATTTTGGTCAATTCTATTGAGTAATATTAGGTTTTGAAGCCAAATTTTACAAAACAGCCCATAAGCCAAATACTGCATCTACCCAAATATTTTGGTAAAAGAATCAGAAAATCTTTTTTCGGTCAACCAAATATTTTTTTGTCCACATAATAACCGTATCCTATGGTTGAACAAAATTTCCTTCAAATAATAATTATACCATATTTTGCTCTTATTTCCATAAATTCTTAAAATAAGTTTTTTTTCTTCATTTTTTTAAGATCTACTCTCCTTCATGAAGTGCTCTATCATAGGAATGAGATATCGAGCATTTACTAATTTCTTCGATATCTGAGGATTTCTTAATCGATGATCGTCTCACATCTGGAGTCACGTCAAATAACAATGCTTCTTCGGTCCCGCTAGTATTTTTTCTTTCCGAATTGTCACTTTTTGCACATTTTCCAATGTGCTTTTCAATGTCCTCGTTTGACAAAATATTATTCTGTAATTCATTAATAGAATCAAGAATAGTGCACATCGTTTCTGTGTAATCAGGTTCGAACATCTTTCCCTCTGGATTTTCTTTAAATAGGTACTCTGCCTGTGAAAAAAATTAATTATTCAACGATTACTCGTATTTAAAAAAATAATAATTTGAGTACATCTGAAGGGTGGCGCAACATAACGAGGTAAGGGATGAAATTTTACAGGAGAGCAAAAAAAGACATTTCGTAAAATCGAATTCGCAATTGGAAAGCAAAATAAGAATTCAGTTTCGTGCTCATGTTGTTCTGAATCGATACGAAAAAAACTTTGATGACAAGGAATCTTCCACTTATGAGAAAATATAGTCCAAAGTCGACGATATCGATAATAATCAATTTAAAAAATCTCTTAACCCACATCCGAGATATTGTGTCTTTGAATATAAAAAATATAAGTTTCAAATTTTTGCAGAAATAAAAAATTCTTCCTGAGGTATAAGGTATAATGAAAAATAATTTAATTATTTAATTTTGTTGATTGATCGCAAAAAGTCATTTTTCATAAATGTCCTAAGTCAACTCGCACAACGTAAAGAAAATTTGTCAACTCGATATCGTCAACTGTGGACTATATCATCTTATAACTGGAAGGTTATTGCAGTCAAACTTTTTTGGCATCAATTCAGCAATACATCAGCTCGAAAGTGTATTCTTTTTTTTTTAATTGCAATTTAGATTTTGCAGAATGTAAAAATTCAAACATTTTTCTACCATACAGCTTCTCATTGCTAATATTAAAAAGAGATTTCGAACAAATCCTTTAAATACCAAGAGTATTAGATTATTCAGGAATTTTCTCTACACAAAAAAAATTCGGGAGAATGTATCTTACCTCGTTATGGTCTGTAACCCCTCTTTTTTGAATTATCAATTAAAAAGCAGTATGTGAAGTGTTAACAATATTCTACAGTTAATCAAGTCTTATAAGCTATTTCGATTTATATAAGACAGAAAAGAATCTTTTTCATCGAAAAAGGATGAAAATCTTCCATTTCGACGCCTCCATTAAATATGAGTCTATGTACATAGACACATATTGAATGGAGGCGTCGATTTGTTCACTGAATTATTTATGAAAAAGCAATATATTAACTGTTAACAATATTCTGCAGCTAATCAAGTCTTATCAGGATTTTCAAATTACATAAGATGAAAAAGAATTTTCCATCTTGGAATTTGGAAAGGAAAAGGATGAAAATTTTCTATTTTTTTACTTAAATTATTATTCATAAAAAAGCAAATCGTTGATTGTTTGCAATAATCTTTCAATTTAGTAAGTATGATAAGCTATATAAATAGAAAAAAAATGTGTCTGCTAATAAAGATAAAAAATTTCTCTTTGTTTCGCAATGTTATTTATTATAAAGCTAAATGATAAGAATTAACCATTTTATGCAGTTTTATAAGTCTAAAAAGCTACTTCGATATAAATTAGATTGCAAAAAACATTGTGCGTGCAAAAAAGATGATAATTGTCTATTTGTTTATAAAAATGGTTTATAACAATATAACTGCACAATAAACAGATTATTTTCTCTTTTTGTATGCTTAAGTTGTTATAAAAGTTCATTAAACATATATCTAAGTCTCAAGAGGTAAGAACAAAATTCTTTTTTTGAAAAATGTACTTTTCTTGTAACTTTATTTAAGAAGAAATTGTCCATAAATTTAAATATTTAAAAATATCGCTTCGCAAGATTCTTAAGAATTCAATTTTTTTCAATTCTGAAAAAGTTGTCCAAATCAGTTAATTGATGGCTATATTCTTTGTTGATTGTGATGATTGATTATATATACACTTGTTTAATATATTTGTTATGAAAAATTAAATTTATATACTCTTAACATTTTGCAGTTGGTAATTTTTTTGAAACAGTTTCACTTTTACTTCAATGAGAAGAAGCACAAAAAATAAAACACGCCCAAGGATAAAAAGCAAAATTGAATAATTCATCAAATTTTTTATAAGATTAGAAATGGTTAATGTATGTTGATAAGCCCTTACTATATAACGATCTAACAGTAAATCTCACCAATTTGAGACAAAAAAAATTCAGCAGTTGAGCACCACAGTCTAGAATTTGTTTAGTAATTGTTTATAATAATTAAGTTGATTAATTATAGAGTTAATTATGTTTTTTGAGTGCAGATGCAATAATACTGATCATAAGTGAGTTTATTTCGTCATTTTCTTTGAAGAAATAAAATCATATTTTTGAAAATGCTAAATTTCTCACTTTATTTGTTGAAATTCTTCACACAACAAAAATTAAAAAATATATGCTAGCAAAGCTTTTAGAAAATTTATTCTGAGCGTTTCTAAAAAAAACATCAAAATCCATCTAGAAATAGACCACTGTAGAGCGGGGACATGTATAGAAATGATTTTCTGTCACAAATGTGAAAAGGGGCAAAGTAGGGCGGCTGGATGTTGAAGTGTTATTAATCATAAACAATACATTGACGAAAATTAAACTTCAATCAAAAAAGGAACGCCGAGGAGCGATGAATCGGAAATGTGCACAAGTCTAAAAAAAGTAGTAATCGATCGATAAAATGTTTCACCACATGAGGGTACCAACTTTTTCTCAAATTTGGGTTTGTCTATTAATGAAAAACCAAAAAGAAAGAATTAAAAGGAAAAATTAAAATATTCAAGGAATATAAAATATACCCTATTTTTTAAATCCATCAGTTCCTGCTGTTTATGAATTTTTTACAACGTGATACTTTATCAAATGCTATGTAATTTTGTCAACAACTGTTCGGATATGTCCTTATAAATACCCTGTCTTTACTTTTTTTTAGATATGAAAGTGAACTTTTTGTCCCTTTTGGAGATCTTTTAGCTCACTGTGAAATGCAGAGAATTTTTGTTTTAAGAAAAAATAAGGACAAAATTTCCGGAAAATTCTGAAAATTTTGAATATTTATGGAAAATTGGTGATTAATTACAGAAAATTTTGAGATAATCTTGAATACCATAATTTAGAGAAAATTTTCGGAATATCTTGGCAAATCTCTGTTACTTTTCACTTTGGACTTTGAATAGAAAAAGTTCTATTTGGTAGCACATCGATCGGAACTTTTTTACAAGTTTGGTATTTCATTTTGAATTCGTTTTTACGATAGTACAATCTATATTTGAAGGGTATTTGCTGTTTTGAAGTTTTCCAGTAAAATTTAAGTCAAGGGTTTATGTTATAGTACGGACAATAAATCGATTCGACCAATTCAATTAAAGAAAGTTGACTTCAAAACTTACTACAATACATGTTAATTTCAGCCCTGACCATTGCGATTTTTATAATTTTGCAAAAATTTTATTTTTAATTTACTTGTACGAATGTAGAAATTATATACTCTCATTAATTGAACCATACTTGCCGTATATCTACTTATGATGGATTAAATTCTTGGTAAGTCTTCAGTGTTCATAATATAAAAGGTTTAAATGTCCGCAATTTGGCAGACTCATGGTATTTTGAGAATTTATTTCAAAACTATATATCTTTTTTTTACCCAAAAAGTACAACTGTCTCTTGGCGTTAGAAATTAAATTTAAGCATTTATCGCACCAAGAGAATGGTGCCAGATTTCCCAAAATTGAAGGTATTTTAAAATTTTCGGAAATGTGAGGTAGCCCTCAAATGTACAAATGTTTGGGAAATTTTCGGTATTTTCTGAAATACTGTGATATTTAATAATCGAGTGCATGTTATTGTTGAACAGTTAATGGGAAAAAGTTTAAATAAGCGAGAAACTAAATGTCAGAGGTGGAGATGGGTATTTCAATTGCCAACCAACCTGTTCCATAGATGCCTATTATGAGCAAGATTTATTTGGAATTTTCAATCTACATGACAATAGCTCCTCTGAAAGCATTGACTACAGCAGTGTATCGCCGATATCCGGAATGCAAAAGTATTTCTTTACTTGGAATTAAAAAACGACTCCTACGCTTTAAAGCTTGAACCTTTCCTCAAGTTTCACTGAGAAAAATATTTGTCTTGAATTATAGAAAGCGTTCCTTCAATATAATTCTTTTCATTTAACAAAAAATAAATTCAACATATGGAAAATCATTTCAAATTAAAGAAAAATTTCCATTGGAAGAAAAACCTATTTTTCTGAAACTTAAGAATTTCATTAAATCATAAGAAATTTCTTGGACTGAGAGCCAATGACTATTTTTTTTTATTCAAAGAAATTTTCTTTCAAAGAATCTTTTTTCTGATAGTACCCATGAGGGTGCCCATGAGGTGCCCATGAGGTGCCCATGAGGGTGATCCAAAAAAATTATTTTTTTTATTATTTAAAAAATCACCTTTCCTCATTTTATGTCATTTGGTGAAAAAAAATTTCCTAATTTTTTTAGATCAAACAAAATATTTAGAGGTAGGCCACGATCTTTAAAGTATCCATTTCTAATAGTGTAAAAGCGTTCAAAATTTAATAAATCCTTTAATTTTAAAAATAATCGTGAAAGCTTTACAAAGACGATGTAAAACTACCGTGTGAACAGTACAAAGAATAAAAATTTCATTTAATAAATAAATTCACCCTCACATTCAACAAAACTCACCCCCTTAGACAACATAACATAATCCTTAAGTGCCTTTTCAGAATGTTATAAAACTAAATTAAAAATTGTAAGCCTTAATCAAATAAAAAATTTGAAGATACGAGTTTGGAAAATAATACCCATTTATCGCCTTTTTACCCTTAATAATTCATAAAAAAATATATTTTCTTCGTTTAAAACTTTTCTGAATCTTTTGAAATTTTCTGAATCTAATGAAATAAAAATAAAAATGTTGGGCACAAATTATATAACAATTTTTACGATACAAGTATGGAAAATAATATCCTTAAAATAAACATCCCCCCTCCCCATTCACCTTCAATAATTCACAAAAAATTACATTCTGTTTCTTAAAAATTTTTTATTTCAACGAATATTGAAATAAAAGATGTTTAAAAAAGTAATTTTAAGTGAAAATTATAAAACAATTTTTGTCCAGCACCCGCGATCGAAATGCGACTTCGGAGGTTCATCTTGAGACGACGAAGTTGTCGATTCCTCAGCTGATGATGTCACAGTGGTCGAAGTGAGTTTACTTTTTCCACTAGTGGGAAAAGTACTTACTTCGACCACTGTGATGTCATTCAGTTGATAAATCGACAACTTCGTCGTCTCTTGACAACCTCCTCAGCCGCATTTCCATTGCGAGTGTTGGACAAAGTATTATGTGAACCTAGTGGGAGACGACGATGCGACACGTGTGAATGCCGAGCTCGCTGCGCTCGCGCGGCAAACTTCACACTCGTCTAGAGTCGCCAACTTCTCCCACTCGATGCACAATATACTATTATTACAGAAGTATAAAAAATAATATCCGTAAAATGAACATTTTTCCTCTTTTCAACATTAATAATTCATAAATAATTACATTTTCTTTCTTCAAAACTTTTTAATTCAATATGTATAATATATATATGTTGAAACAAAAAATTAGAAAAAAAGTAATTTTTAGGTATCTTTTCCGAATTTTATTAAATTGAAATATAAATTTGAAGCGTAAATTACACGTAACATTTTTCTGTACATGGATCGAAAATAATTCAATTAAAATCAACATTTTCCCCCTTTTTACCATTAATAATTCATACAAAATTACATTTTTTTTCTTCAAATCTTTTTATTTTGATATATATATATATATATATATATATATATATATATATATAATTTAAAAAAAGGATTAAACAACCATCGGCTCCCAGGAGAACCACGGTAAATCACACCTATGGCCATGTCTCACGGCCGTGAGATGGGCGGTCATAGTGGTAATAGCATATAAGTATAATTTTCCATACTTGTATAAAAACTTATTATAAAACTGAGGTTCAAAATTTTCATTTCAATTACATCAAATTATAAAGAGACACTTAAAAATTACGTTACGGTGTCTTAAGATGGTATTTTTGGCGACTTTGAGTTCGAATTTATTCATAAACTTAAATTTTTAGCCTTCGTGTTGTTCACACAGAAGTTTTACATCGTCATTGTGAAGCTTCTGCGATTATTTTTGAAATTAAAGTATTTATTGAACCCGTAACAATTTGAGATACTTTGAGAGTCGCGGCCCACAGTGGGGTGAAATCGGAAAACGAGGTTCAAAATGACATTTAGAACGCAATTATGCACCGATTTTAGATTTTATTTCTGAAAAATTCATGACTACATTTGTTAGAAAATGATGCAAGTAGATTCTTTCTTTTTTTTCTTTATTTGATTTTTATGTTAATGCAAACAGCGAAAAAAATGTCGATTTTTTTAATTTCATTTTTTATCTTCTAGAAAAAATTTTTCTCATACTTCTCGCCCCTGGTATTTAATTCACAGGGGTATAAAAAAGATGAAAAAATTGTTAACTTGCAAAGTAAATTGTTATAAACAAATTGTATTAACAAATACTCGACATTGGGGGTTATTCGTCTTCAAAGTATATTTTTGCTCTGAAATCGCTTGCTTCCATCGTTATGATGATACTGGCGATCAAGATTTAATATTAAATTGTATTTGTTCATTTAGTAAACAAATTATATAAAGAAATGCACATTTTGCGCATTTTTGGGCGAAAAGAAACCGTTTTTTCTTCCAGCCTTGTTGCAATTATATTAACAATGATGGTTTCAGAAAAAAAATTTGACCCTCATCAATATTTGTTTATTTTATGAACAAATTAAATAAACAAATGCACATTTTGGGCGTTTTTGGGCGAAAAGAAACCGTTTTTTCTTCCAGCCTTGTTGCAATTATATTGACAATGATGGTTTCAGAGAAAATGTTTAACCCTTATCAATATTTGTTTATTTTATGAACAAATTATATAAACAAATGCACATTTTGGGCGTTTTTAAGCGAAAACAAATTGTTTTTTTGTTGACCTTGCTGATATTATATTGCCAATGACACTCAGAAAAAAAGTTTCTTGAAACAAAAGCATTGTCCTCTGGCCTGTTTTGTTTTGAACCACCTGAATATATTTTTCACACAAATAGAATAATTTGGCTACAAGATTAGGTGAAATTAGTTGCATAAAGATAATTCTTGCAGCAGATGGATTCCTGTTGAAACAAATGAAAATCCTCTCAACCTTAAATTTGAGAGGAAATTCCAATTACGTCAAGAAACATCCTTGTGTCACAAAAGGACATTTCTCTGAGTGGATGTGTTCTTAGAAAAATGTTGCTACCCATCAATATTTGTTCACTTCATAAACAAATTATATAAACAAATGCACATTTTGCGCGATTTTAAGCGAAAATAAACCGTTTTTTCTTCTGGCCTTGCTAAAATTATATGCCAATAATGTTTTCTGCACAATTTTTTGCCAGCCATCAACATGTGTTTATTTTATAAACAAATTATATAAACAAATGTAAATTTTCGGCGTTTTTAAGCGAAAAGAATTCGTTTTTTCTTCTGACCTTGCTGATATTATATTGCCAATGAGGTTTTCTGGAAAAAAAATTGCAACCCATCAATATTTGTTCACTTCATAAAGAAATTATATAAACAAGTGCACATTTTGGGCGATTTTAAGCGAAAATAAACCTTTTTTCTTCTGACCTTGCTAAAATTATATTGCCAATCATGTTTCTTGAAAAAATTTCGCCATGCATTAAAATTTTCTTATTTTATAAACAAATTATATAAATAAATTCACATGTAAGGCGTTTTTAAGCAAAACTATGTCGTTTTTTTTCCTGATCTTGTTGAAGTTATATGGCCAATGATGTTCTATGGAAAAATGTTGCCAAGCATCCCTAATCGTTTATTTTATAAACAAATGATATAAACAAATATACATTGCAGATATTTATAGGCAGAAAAAATCGATTTTTCTTTTATTATTGCATAAAATATATTGACAATGAAGTACCTAGATAAAATTTTGTTATGTCTCACTATTTGTTAATTTTAAAAACAAATCGGGTGAACAAATGAACATTCTAGGCGTTTATAGGCAGAAAAAATCATTCTTTCATCTACTCTTGTTAAAATTATGTTGTGAATGATGTTTTTTGACAAATTTGGTGATAAAATGGAATTCATAAAATTTATAAACAAATGAGATAAAAAATACACATTGTAGGCGTTTACAAGCAGAAAAACCATTTTCTTGTAGTCTTGTTGAAATTATGTTGGAAATGTTTTTTTACATTAGGTCTTGTCGAACAATAGAATTTATAAAATTTATAACCAATTTAAATGAAAAAATACACATTCTTTATATTACAATAAGTAGAAGAATCGGGGTGCTTTTTTATCGTGAGTCCCCTTGCCTATCATGAATCAGAGTGCTATATTATCAAGTTCTTCAGCCGTTTACGGATCCAAGATCCATAATACCTCGTTAGCTTCTGGATCAAGGACACTGTCTGCATATTTCCACTCTTTTCTCAGATGTGCTAAATACGCATTAGATGAGATCAATAGCTTGTGGATCAGATCAGTGATCGTTGCATGCCGACTGAGTTTCCACGTATGATGCTCACAAATTCACTTGAAATCTTCATTTCTTGCCTCTTGAGCTTCTTCCGACAATAGACCGATAGGAATCAAGAACGACTCAATGATTTTGGATTCATGCAAGAGAATCTTGTGCACTGACGAAGGCTTGTAATACCAGTTGTAAAGCTCCACATACAACTGGGCTGTTTGAAAAGCATAAGATTCAAATTTTGCTACATCTATTCCGCGTCCACAGGAAAGAACCTGCAAGAATATGCTGAATCGTTGAAACAAACGCAAATTAACTCCAGTAATTTGGGATGTTAGCTCAGGATCACAAAAAAATCTCCGCGCAGTATTTCCGTCATTTCAATTTCCTGCTCGTTGCCTAGGAGCATCTAGTATGAGACCCATCTCTTTTCGGAAATCTTACTGGATTCTCGATTTGGCAGTCTGCATCAAGGCTTTTTCCTCTTTTGTTTTTGCTTATCACTTGCAGAATCCCAAACGATAAGCTATATGCAGAATTAGAGTCATGCAGCGTATCTTGGCATGAAGAGGCGAAATACCTAACTGATATTCCTCCTCAAGGACCTTCTTCTGCATCACTTTTGTTAAGTCATTTATCTCTGAAGGGTTCGCTTTACACAAGTGGCATGTTGCTGCACTCAGTGTGCTGCTAAGATTCTGAGCTGTTTTCTCGTCCAAGATGGTTAAAAACATCTCATGATTTACCTGACACCTAAATATTCCACATGCAAAATTCGAGGGCAAAAGTCGACTCATTTATCCTTTTATCCGCCCTATTACAGATCTCGTCAACTCTGGGGTTTCCTTTCTTGAACTGAAATTCTACTGGAATGCACATTTTTGTAGAGCCAGGGTGAGGATTTTTCCAAATCTGCTTACCCTCAGACTCCAACCATGAAGATGCTTTCATCCGATATCATACCATTTGGAAGTTTCTGCTTACATGAGCCTTGGCCTGATGCTCTATCACAGCCATATTTGAGGGGAAGTTTCATAGATTTTATTTCCTCTTCCAAAATATATGACTGAATGCTGGAATCTTAATTAAACCCTTGGCAGTATGATCCAGCAGCTCTTGCAGTTTAATCGTAACACTTTGACCAGTTATGTGAATCGCTGAACTAGGATGGTAGCATTCTTTCTTCGCTTGCAGTAGATCTGTAGTTGCGACATAAATGTCAGCATTCCTAGCTTTTACTTGCAGGCCTATGCTTTCGTACTCGTGTTTGGATCGTTTAGCGTCTTCGATCAGTGCGTGTGCTTCATCGTGGACAAATCCAATTGCACTCGTTTCATCCTCAGTTTTCTCAGAATCGTGTAACAGCTGAATTATTTTATTTGCCAATTTGTCTTTTCCAGAAGCTTTCAGATAACCAAGAAAAGCCTGCTTAATCTCAAGCGGAGAGTAAATCTCCTGGATAGCTTGCACCTTCCTTCTTTTGGTTGACTTAGAACTATCTTCAAAATTTTCCCGAGATCGTCTACCAGGTTTTAATATGGTTTGCATAATTTTGAAATGTGTAAGTAACCATACAGCATGTCTTTTGTCAAATATATCTTTCTTGTTGAAAAAAGACTTCCAATTTCTTTTAAAGGCAGGGATGAAGTAACGTATTATTTTCTCTAGAACCATTTCAACTTTGTCTTCTGCAATCATATGATGAGTTCTGACAAAACTTAATATCGTGTTAGACAAATCTGCATCAATTTCATTGAAATTTTCGTTTGAAATATTGCATAATATCCTCATGGGCGTTCAATTGTATCCATGTTCAAGGATGAATGAACAACGAATGAAAAAAAAAACAATTTTCTTAAAATAATTAAATGACACACACAGATATATATATATAATTTAAAAAAAAGGGTTAAACAACCACCGCAGGATCCCACTGAGAGCAACTGCCATCTAAAAAATGACACCGGCTCCCAGTAGAACCGCGGTGAATCACACTTATGGCCACGTATCACAACCGTGAGATGGGTGGTCACAGGACACGATGAAATCACAACGACAGGCCGGCGAAACCCTAGTGTGTCTTGAGGACACGAAACGACCCAAAGATGATAGCTTTCTGCATCCATCTCGCAAGTGCCTTGGCATATTTTTGACACGCGGGTATGGCTTCAAGGTTACGAACCAGTGATAGTTTCGTACCTCCGAGAGCACCTATCACAAGGACAATTACTTGTACAGAATATTTTGGGTACAGTCGTTGCAGCTCTCTTTTAAGGTCTTGATACGTCTCCTCCTTTTCTTTCTCCTTGGCAGTAATGTTGTATTCGGACGGAACCAAGAATTCGATCATAGTTCGTTTCTCGAAGTCTTGGAGAATGATGTCAGGCCTCGAGTGAACAACGGAGACTGCTGTCCGAAACAAGTAGTTCCAGAAAATTTCGCACTTCTCGTTTTGGACAATTGACTCTATCTCCCTTGGAGCGTTCGGCAGGGCAGGGTCGCGACCAACGCCGTAAGAGCGACAAAGATGATAATTAAGCACTCTTAGGGCCGCATTATGTCTCTAGGTATAAGGCGCTCCTGCGTGTGTCGGACACCCCGATAGTATGTGTTCTAGGATCTCAGCGTGTCCATGACACGCTCTGCACCTATCACTGGGAACTCCTTGACATGAAATGCGGTCACGGTGTGCTAAGGTGGAAATGAAACTGTCCTGGCATGCGAAAATAAAACCCTCTGTACTTGAATTAAGCCCTGATGATCTGAGGAAAGAAAAAGTTTGCTCCTTCGACAAGGACTGTTTTTCTACATTTCTGTGAAAGTTTCCGTGCATTTTCTTATCGAATAGCTGTTGGTGAAATTTCTCAATCTCTGCTCCCTTCACTTCGGCTTTTAGAAGTGAAGCATCTAGATGGAGTAATGCACTTTCCTCACTTCTGATGTTAAAATTCAGGCCAAGGGTCTCGGCCGCTTGCTCCGCGGCTTTGTAAACTTTGTAACTGGAGATTCAGAAGTCCGCGTCCGCCTTAACGGCGTAAAATATATAATCGCGGAACTGACGAATTGATATTCAAGCTTTTATGCATATGCATGATCTTACGGGTGGTGATATCAAGGGCCTTCAGCTCGTTCCTCGTCCATTGAACCACCCCAAACGAGTAGAGTGGAACCGGGACGGCACGCCTGTTAGTCCCAGATACCTTGTTCAACGCCGACAGATTGGAAGACCAAATCTGTCGAAGAAGATGCTTGTATCTCCTTCGGAGAGACTCCTTCACTGATGTTACGTTCTGAATACGGCTTTGAGGCACGCCCAGGTATGTAAAGGCCTCTCCAGTATTAAGATGTCTAATGACACTTATATCCACAAGCTCAGGGTCCTTGGGAACGCCAGCAATCTTTCCATTCTTCAGATTAATTTTGGCACACTTGTCCAAACCAAAGTCCATTCCAATCTCCCCTGTGTACTTCTTGACGATATTTATAGTAGTTTGAAGTTTGCTTTTGCCAGAGGCATAGATCTTCAGTTGATCCATATAAAATACATGAGTGACCTTATGCTCGCGCTGGTTAGTGTCGCCACAGAGTTATCCAGAAGAATTTCGTTGTGCGAGAGATAGAGGCAGAAGTGTGATGCAAAAAAGAAGGGTTCATGCTATCACCCTGCAAGACGCCCCTCTGGAAGGTGACGTTGTTCGTTGTCACACGATAATTTCTAGATGAGATAGTAAATCCAGTTTTCCAAAGAGATCAATCTCACTATGCATCTCACTATGCGTGGATGCACCTTCAAGCATCCCAACAGACAGATAATAAGTCTATGAGGGTTTGAATCGAAAGCTTTCAGGTAGTCAATCCAGGCCATTGACAGGACGCACTGATGGGCTGTAGCTTATTTACAGGCACACCCCAGTCAATTGGCAGGTTCTCTCGACAGCCTGCTACACCTTTTTTCGAGCCACGTTGTTCGTACATCTCTCGCCACACAGGCTCAAATGGTCGAACAATCCTGTTGTTTAGGACAGCTGTAAAGATATTATACAGTGTATACAAACAAGTTTTTGGCCTCTAATTCTCTGGGTTGGACAAGTTGCCTTTTTCGGCAGGAGTATAGTGCGTCCTAACATGGAGATCGCTGAAGAGGCGCGATGGATCAGAGAGAAACTGTTGATTCTCCCTATCCATCTCTCCGTCTTCTGTATTCTCCTCCTTGCGTCAGATAACAGCTGTATTTTGTCAACAATATGCTGCTCGATTGTCAGAAGCTTTGACTTGTGCAGTGTGTGATTCAAGAGCCTTAGTTCTTGGGCGAACTTTCGAACCCTTTCCGTGAATGGTCTAACAGATGTTATGTAGTCAATCACACATTGAACACGGGAGGCATTCTGTCTTGCCCATCCAATCTTCTTGTTCTGTTGATGCAAGCGTCTTTTAGTCTTTTAATCCATCGTCGGGTTTAGCCTTCGATTTGAATCAGCCAAAGCTCTCGCAGCACCATAAACTGAGCAATTGATGGTCCAGAGGTCGGACTCTTGCGAAATATCTCCACGCAGGGAGGCATCCATTTCAGCCAGATCTTGGGGCTTAGGAGGAACTTGCATCTTAATGTTCCTCCTTGTCCTGAAATCGCGATCATCTCTCAGAAGGTGCCTGCTTTCCGCGGTTGGTCTTAATGTCGCTTCCTCATCTTCGTCTGCAGCTTGATCAAGCAGCGGTTGGGGATGCGCTCCGCATACATATCCATTTTTTCGGAGGTAGACGGCTTGATTTCGCAAAGAATAAGGCGAAACGTGCTGGAGCTCTGGGTGTTTCTGGCATCACAGAGTGTGCATACGCGCCATAAAGTCTCGGTGAACAGGGATAAAGCTGGCATCGTAGCAGTCTAGCAAGTCGTCCTTGAGTTGATCCGTCCATTCAATGTGGGCGTTTCGCCGGTTCGTCTTCGTGTTTCCATCTAAATTACCATATTTTCAGCACCCCGAACTCTAGGATGATCGGCATTGTTTGCATTGTTTGCATTGCTTGATAAGGCTGCATACTCTGAGAGGTCGCCCAGTATCCCAGATTCACCATTTAAGACACCTCACCCAGGTGCCATTCAGCTTTCGGCACGGTTGTTACGCCTCCGCTTAGGGGTTATTCCTTCGGGACCATCCCTGGACAATTGTCCGTGACTGCTTATTAATTATTGTAAACATATTCAGCAGAAAGCCTTGGTACTGGGACCCTCTATCCGCAGCCCGAGGACGCGTGCTGGAGTTTTTTAGACTACGGACTTGAATTCAGAGACACCAAAAACGTATAGTAAACATGGTCTGACCTCCAGACCCTACAAAAAATTGTTATGAGGTTTTTCGAGGTTATGTCAGAACCCTGGCATGCTAGGGTTTTTTGGACCTCGGATCGGAATCAGCGACCCCAAAAACATATAGTAAACATGGTCTGATCTCCAGAAAAGGGAAAATATTTTTTTGTGTGGCTGTGTTATTTCTTACAAATTTAATAGATTTCATTTTGTAACCAAAGATCATCAGAAAATATCACTGGCAACATGATGTAGTAGCTGAATGCGATAACGGTATATTTGCATTTTTAAGAATCACTTATTTTAAGTTTGTTTCAAATTACCTCGTCAATAATGAATGAAAAACAAGGGACTTATAAAAATACAAGATCACCGCCAATTTTGTGTTATCTAAAAATAAATACGATGAAAAACGCTTTATTTTTGTCCTCAAATGCCTAAAATGTATATTTGTTTATATAATTTGTTCATAGAATGAACAAATAGCAAAAAATAATAGCAATAAGAATAATAATATATGTATAATAATAATATAATATAATGAATAATAGCAAAATGTTGTCTGAAAACATTATTGTCAATATAATTTAAAAAATAATACAAGAAAAAACAATTTATTTTCGCTTAAAAACGCCTTATATGTGAATTTATTTATATCATTTGTTTATAAAATAAGCAAATATTAATGCACAGCGACATTTTTCCAGGAAACATTATTGGCAATATAGTTTTAACAAGGTCAGATGAAAAATCGGTTTATTTTCGCTTAAAATCGCCCAAAATGCGCATTTGTTTATATACTTTGTTCATAAAATAAACAAATATTGATGGGTTGCAAAATTTTTTCCAGAAAACATAATTGGCAATATAACTTCAGCAAGGTCAGGAGAAAAAACGATTTCTTTTCGCTTAAAAACACCGAAAATGTACATTTGTTTATAAAATAAATAAATATTGATGGGTTGCAAAAAATTTTGCAGAAAAAATTATCGGCAATATAATTTCAGCAAGTTCAGTAAACAAACGGTGTATTTTCGCTTAAAATCGCCCAAAATGTGCATTTATTTATATAATTTGTTTATAAATAAACAAATATTGATGAGCTGCAAATTTTTTTCAGGAAAACATCATTGGCAATATAATTTCAGCAAGGTCAAAAGAAAAAACGATTTATTTTCGCTTAAAAACGCCCAAAATTTGCATTTGTTTATATAATTTCTTTATGAAATGAACCAATATTGATAAGTTGCAAAAATTTGTTCAGAAAACATTATTGGCAATATAATTGCAACAAGGTAGGAAGAAAAAACGGGTAATTTTCACCCAAAAGCGTCCAAAATGGTCATTTGTTTATATAATTTGTTTATAAAATAAACAAATAAAATTTAATCTTAAATTTCAATGGCCACGTATCATCCTAACGATGAAAGCAAGCGATTTCAGAGCAGAAATATACTTTCAAGACGTATAACCCCCAATTTCCAGTATTTGTTAATACAATTTGTTCATAACAATTAACTTGGCAAGTTAATTTTTTTTTATCTTTCTTATTCCCCTGCGCATTAAATCTAAGGGACGAGAAGTATAAGAAAAATGTTGTCTAGAAGATAAAAAATGAAATTCAAAAAATCCACATTGTTTTCGCTGTTTGCATTAACATAAAAATTAAATAAACGAAAAAATAAGAAATCTACTCGCACCATTTTCTGAAATCTTTAGTCCTTAATTTTTCAAACAAAAAATCTAAAATCGGTGCATAATTGCCTTCTAAATGTCATTTTGAACCTCGTTTTCATATTTCACCCCACTGCACTGTGCGGCCCAACTCTAAACATTTTTTTAAGTATCTCAAAAAATTAAGAACATTTTTTTACCAAATTACACAAAATTAGGGAGTGACACTTTGAAATATCAACAAAATAATCTTACAGTTTGTACATTTTTAGGAAATAACTAACCCCTATTTTCTTTTCGTACAAAGTTTATTTGAACTAACACAAGACGTTTGAAAGTATTATTTTTTAACCTTGTTCTCGGGTGAACCCGGCTTTTCATCATAGCCACGGACCAAGGCAAGTGACTGATGAGATGAGGATGTTATAAGTCAATTTAATACGATGTCCGAAATCTTCTGCGATGATGTTATAGGCACAAAATTAGGAGCATAGTGTAGTTTGAAGTTCGTATTCTACCGCTGTTATCCATACACAGCGGCCTTGACATAATGGTCAAAGCCTGGTTTTTACCCCATCATTCACGGAATGGGTTGCAGTCGAATGTATGATGGGGGGACCTACAGCTTAAAGTGGGATCCAAACCACCAGAATCCCGGTAAAGGTACAGAGAAAAATTTCAAGAGGTACCGGCTCAGGGATCGAACCCCGGACCTCTAGGTGGTAGGCGTGACTTGCTTAGTGAGGAAAGGAGTAATGTGAAGTAGGGGGTGTAGATTTTTTAGATTGATCTAGAATTCTCGTGTTATTTATTTAAATGACACGTTCGATCCGCAACACTGCTCCGAAACACGTTGCTGATCAATCTCTCTAGCGATCACGCCAAGTGAAGAGCCTCACAAAATTGTATGGTTCCCCACTTACGCCCATTGGTATTCAAGGTCTTTGTTTCAGGCGTCATTCACTCTCCTGTCACTCTGTTTAAAAACTATTTGTCGTCACACCTTTCTGTCCTGGCATACTTCTCTAGCTTCCTTCACGTCCATGCATTTTTGCATGCAAGCTCTCGTGTTTCTATGGCTTCTTATGTCTCTTTGGATTAATGTATCATTTACAGATTCTAACAATTCTTTCGGCGGTCTGCCTCTGGGTATTCTGCCATTTACTTTACCTTTATACACGTGTTTGGTCAGTGGTTCATCTTTCATTCTTTCAATATGTCCGAACCATCTTAACAGATTTCCTTCCCATATGTCAACTAGTGTGTCTCCTGTACCACATTCTTTGAGGATTATTTCGTTTCGGACTTTGTTCAACAGTGTTTTCCCGCATATTGTGCGCAGAAATGTGATGCCAATCGCGTTAATTTTACTCTTATCTTTTTCTTGACAGGTCCATTTCTCGCTACCGTATAGTACAGTCGGTACAAATATAGAATTATGTATAGCATTTAGGACAATTTTGCGCATTGTTTTCTCACTTTTTCCTTTAAAGACCATAATTTTTGTTTTATTTTCATTAATTTTGAGGCCCATGTTCTTCATGCTTGTATTAAGTCTATTCAACATTCTTTGCAAGTCCTCGATTGATTCTGCCATAAAAATCTTGTCATCTGCTAAAGCAAACCCACGTACCTTCACTGTTTCGAGATCTACTCCTTCTTCGTCGAAGAGGGCTATGCTTAGACATTTATCCATAAATATAATAAATAGCCAAGAGGACATAACACATCCTTGTTTCACGCCTTGCATAATATCGAACCAGTCACTCAGTTTCCCATTTACTCTTACACTCGCTATACTACCTGTATATTTTGTTTTTATTGCTTGTAGGAGCCATCCTTTGACTCCGTACTCTTTAAAGACTGCCCAAAGTTTACTTCTATTTACCTTGTCAAATGCTTTTTCTAGGTCAACAAATGCACAGAAAACTTTCTTTCCTACTCTCAAACTGCTTTCTGCGATCTGTCTTGAGCTGAATATTTGATCTGTACATGATCTTCCCGGCATAAATCCACTTTGGACTTCCCATATCTTCTCTTCTGTTATTTTCATTGCCCTACGAATAAGTATTTTTGAGTATATAGTATATTTTATCTCCCTTTCTTTTCCATATTGGTACGATAATCGTTTTTCTCTAATCGTCTGGGACATCTCCTATCTCGATACATAAATTGATCAATTCGCACAACCTGTGAGGTATGTACTCGCCGCCGTATTTAAGCATTTCAGCGCTAATACTGTCTACACCAGCAGCCTTACCGTTTTTTAAGTTCTTAATTATATCTCTTACCTCAGTGACACAGACTTTTTCAATTGGGGTTTCTAGTGCATTATGCCCTATGTCGTAGTTCTGTTGCCCTGTATCTTCATCTCCTAATAATTCTTAAAAAGAGTCTTTCAAAGCGTCTACTTTCCCGTCTATATCATATAGCATTTCACCTTTGCTGTTTCTCATGCTGACAAACTCTGTACTTTTACTTTCCTTCATCTCTTCAAATAATAGTTTCATTCTCTTCTTCTGTTTTGATTTTATCTTTATGTGACTCCGGTGCATTAACGCGTTTTTATGCGACAGCGTAGAGTATCGTAATGTTGTACATTACGATACAGCGGACGATCACTCTTCACATTACACTCCGCTGTATCGTAATGTACAACATTACGATACTGTACGCTGTCGCAACAAAACTTGTAAATGCACCGTCGCCACATAAACTAATATATGCGCCAATGAGCACAATTCGGGACCTCACGTGACTCGCTTACAATGCTCGCAGGACTTATCTCGCCTCGGCTACGCCTCGGCTTCGATCGTCCTGCGAGCATTGCCGCTTGTCGCGTAAAGACCCTCATTATGCGCCTCGGCGCATAATATACTATTACTTTCCTTGACTAGTCGTTTAACTTTCCTCTGTTTGTATCTGTAATCATTTTCAAGTATATTTCTCTCCTCATCGCTAAAACCTGTGATGTTCAACGATCTCTTGTACGCTTCTTTCTTTTCTTCTCGGGCTGCCTCAATTTGATCATTCCACCATGCATCACCAGATTTTCTTCCTACAAACGCCGTACCGCACACTTCAGTCGCAGTTTTAATAATGATATCCCGTTTAGTCCATGCGCCCTCTATATCTTTATTGCTTATAGCGCCTCCCAAATTGTCCTGTCTTTGCGTTCGTTTATCTTATTTTATAAATCTATTCACACTTCCGGTTTCTGTAAATTTTCAATCGTTTCAAAGTATATTATCTAAAAAACTAAAAAGAAATGATAATGAACAGGAGGTAATTTTTTTTCTTAGGAAACAGTCTGCTAGGGTGAAAATTGTAAAAATGTTCCAAAACCCAGGCGGAAATATTAATATAGTTTATATATAGTGTGAAGTATTATATATAATATTCATTTGTTTTATACATTTTTTATATAACACAAATTAATATTATATATAATACTTCACACTATATATAAACTATATTAATATTGCGGCCTGGGAAGGTAGGATTTGAAGTACCAATGTTACTTATGTCTTTTAATGTTTCAAGCTCTTACCTCCCCCCTCCCCTAGATTCTTACTTACATAAAGAAATATCCTCCATATTTTATTTGTCAATAAAAAAGTATTTGTGACTTAATAATCGTAAACAGGCTTTAGAAAATGTATAATAATGTTGAGAAGTGAAATAAAGTTGAAAAGCCACCCCTAGGAAAGTCTATAATTAAACCTTAAAGTGGGTTACTTTTCACTCATAACACTCAGAGAAATGTCCTTTTGTGACAAAAGGATGTTTCTTGAAGTAAATGGAATTTCCTCTCAAATTTAAGGTTGAGAGGATTTTCATTTGTCTCAACAGGAATCCATTTGCAGCAAAAATTTTTCTTATGCGACTAACTTCACCTACTCTTGCAGCCAAATAATTCTGTTTGTGTAAAAAATATATTTACTTCGTTCAAAACAAAACAGGCCAGAGGACAATGCTTTCGTTCCAAGACAACTTTTTCTCTGAGAGAAGGGTATATCAGAATAACTATATTGTAGCAAAAAATTTATTTAGTAATTATTCTACTTTAAGCTTATGAAATGTCTGTATTGAAAAGTATAAAATGCACAATAATTCTTATTATGTTCTTAAGAAGGTTTGCTTCTTATTTCAAAGGGTTGCATTTTAACTTTGTACACTCTTTAATTGCATTGCTTACAAAAACAACATATTTCAAATTATTATATAAAAATGTTTTTGTTACCACTTTGTACGTAATTTATATGAAATTTGTTCAATTAAATCGAAAAATATATTATTAAAGTACCAGAGGGTTTGTTTGTTACCAACTAGAGTGGCTTAGGACAAATTTTTTGTATGAAATTTTTTCCATATTTCTTCCATTTAAAATTCGTGAAATATATACGCTCAAAACGTTGAAGCCCTCAAAAATTAATTTCATCATCTTTAAAAGAATTGTTGCGTTTTATTTCTAAGGGTGTTTTTTCTACTGTTCTACATTTGCTTAAGATTGAGGAGGAAAGAAAAAATTAGTAATCCATTATTTCAGGAAATATGATATTTTCACGTTTGAGGGGTTGTTCAACCCCCGTAGAAACCAAATAGAAGCTTTTTGGGGGCTTTCCTCACAAATTAAAGAAACTTTTTTACATTCTCATTCTAATGAGAAGGTATTGGTTTTATGTAAAATTTGACATAGTCGGTTTTCATCAAATCTCCACGTTTTTAGACCCCCTGAGCCAGAAAAAAACGGTTTTTACCAAGGTGTCTGTCTGTAGTCTGTCTGTCTGTCAGTATGTCCGTCTGTCTGTCTGTCTGTCTGTAGCCACGATAACTTTCGAAAAAATGATCAGATTTGATTGATCTTTGGCACACTTTTTTATGACCTAAAAAGAAAGAACGAGTTCGTTAACCAGCTTTTTTGGATGAAAATTCAGAAAGTGAGCACATTTTGAAAATTTTTGAGACCACTTTTTTTGAAGATTTAAAAATTCTATGTATGGTTATTAGTAGTACGCAAAATGACGAACAAAATATTCTAATGACTTTTCGTGATAAAAAAAATTACTGGAGTTATAGCATTTTCAAAATTCCAAAAAACAAACGAAAATGTACATTTTAAGCCGAAAAACGGCCGATATGAAAAAAAGTCAAGAGGAGAAAAACGTTGATTCCTGAACACCCTATAATATTTTCATAACAACTTTTTGAATTTTTTGAAAAATAAAAAATTCAAATTTTGATCTCACAGAAAAATAATGAAAACTCGAAAATTCCATTTTGCTGTGAAACTATGCAAGATACGAGAAAAGATCATTCTACAAAAATTGTGCACCCAAAAAAGATCTACAAATTTCTTATCATTCACTTTTTGATATGACGCGTAGTTTTTGTTTTATTCGTAAAAAACAGCATTGAAAATAGAAAAATCAAATTTTTAGACGAATAACACGAGCTACGAAAAAAATCACAAGAACAACATTTGTTCATCCAAGGAAGAGGTACAAATTTGTTGTGAATCATGTTTCGATAGAATGCGTAGTTTTTGTTTTATTCGTGAAAATAACATTGACAGTAAAAAAAATCAAATTTTTGAAAAAACAATGCAAGGTACGAAAACAGATAAATGAACGAAAATTGTGCATTCAAAAAAGATTTACAAACTTGTAATCAATTTTTGTTGTAAGAATATATTCAAAATAAAAAAATTAACTTTTTTGAAAAACGGCACAAGCTAAAATAAAATTTTAATGAATAAAATTTGTCGCCTAAATTATATCATTATTTTTCATTTGAAATCAAATGCAAATTTAGTAATTTGTATATGAAGAACATATAACACGAAGCACAAAGTGCACGCTCAGTGTATTTACCAAATCGCACGTCGTAAGTGCGTTCAAACTTTTTTGTTTCTATCATACGGTGCATAGAACCGAGCGTAGAACGCAAGGTTCAAATGATTTTCAAATCAAATATCGAGCGCGAGTGTCTGGATGAGAATGTGTTCCTTAAGGTCGATAGAACCTTGAGTAAATAAAGTTCCTTTTCAGTCTAAAATAAAAACAAATTTAACAATCACTTAATATGTAGAGGTTTTGATAATTTTATAATATTTGCAAACAAACTTTTTCTTTTCATCGAAGTCGAACACGAAGTTGAAAAATCTAGAGCAACCGAGCGTAAAGCGCGATGTAGATAGGGTAAGGAGGGGCAGCGCTGACCAGTTAACAGTCAATGATTTTTTTAAAGTTAATAAGATGTGGAATTGGACCATTTTTTTCATTTCGAGTCCTACATTATTGTATATCATATTTCTATAAGTATTAATTACATTAATAAAACAATGATTCGATAATTTAATTTTTTCTAACAAGCTGTATTTCGACGGCTTTGCCCCCCATCGGAGGGTAAAGGCAACCGCAGCTTTTTACGAAAATCAAAACATCTAAAGATGGCAAAATATGATGGTTCGCTTCTGTGGTATTTTATGCATTGGAAAAATTACCTTCGAACATATCCAGGAAGAAGAATAAGTTATTTTGAATAAAAATAGTGATAGCTGTGATATAACCTCTTATTTGTTGACATTATACTACAAACGGACTACATGCAAATATTTCTACCGTACCAATACAAAAAATCTGCTTTACCGAACGCTAGAGTCCATTTTTTTTTTCTACCGACCGTTTTTTTAGTAAGCACTTGTAAATTATTATCTTGGTCGCGCTTGCCCCTCTGGTGAGGCCTGAATTATTTACGATATTCAATATATTTTGGACTTGAATTACGTTTAATTATTATAATTACATGATGTGATATTGTTTTATTTGTCAAAATATCAAATTTTCATACTGTAACTATTGCCATTAATGTTGCAAACTTTATATTTCTGCCAGCGAATCTTCCATTCTTTCGTTGTCAAGACTGTTTTCTGCATAATTTTTCTTTTACAACGTCAATTTTCAAGATTTCAGGATGTAGCACTATCTCTATAATAGAATAGATTTAATTAATGCAAAGTAGAATTAAAATTGTTAAGTAATAGCGATGTTACAAGCAAAGTCACCTTTGCCCCACCGGTCGGCGCTGTCCCTCCTTACCCTCCGCCCGAGCGCGTAGCGCGAGGTGAATACATAATCGAGCGCGAAGCGCGAGATAAATATATGATCGAGCGTGAAGCGCGAGATCCAACAGTTGCGCGCCTTAGGCGCGCTCAAACTTGCGAGCGAAGCGAGCCGCGCGTCAAGTGCGCGATGAGAATGTGCCCGCGAAGCGGGCAGATTTTTTTTATTTGAACAACCCTAAAATTCATGAATGTTATAAACTAAGATTCATTTCTTGTTTTTAATTAAAATGTTTATCATCTTAATTAAACATTAGGGAGTATAGAAAAAACAAAATGTTGAAAATCGGAAATACAAATATGTGAAATAGTAGCATATTAGACCCTGAAAAAGTATAATTAATTCGAATATAATCAATAAACGTTTTGGTTTTGCGCGTTCACTAACTATGTTTGCAAAATTCTTGTTTTCGTAATTTTTATATATTCGTGAATGTCAATTTTTTTATATATCTAGAGGCTTTTAACGACTCCCCAAATTTTTACAGATTTGTATTTGCAGCCACATGAGGGATGTTTAGTAGACCCCTGTTTTTCAAACAATAATTTTAAAACCTACTGAAATGTCGATAGATTTTTTCAGGTATCTAAAGTCGGAGCCAAAAGGTGAGGCCCCTCACTTCTTTTGATTGCTACTCGCTCAAAAAGAATCTCTGAATTGTTTAATAAAAAACACCTAAAAGCTTAAAGTCGTTTGCAAGTGTCGACTTTCACCTGTTCCCGGAAAGCGGTCGACGGTAGAAAAAATCTAAAAAAAATTTTAAAATTAAGATAGAACAGAAATCCATTTTATCATGAATAATTTTATGCAAAATGAGCATGAAAAAGATTCAAAATTAAAAAATAGACTACTAGACCACCTCACTTTTCGGCTCATTAGAGACAAAAATAACCAATTGAAAAAAGAGGGAGAAAAGGAGAAAAAGTCAACCAAAAAAACCAACCTCTCACTTTTTCTTTTATCCGTCTTTTTTATACTACCAAGGAACCAACATGTTTCGGAGTCAATTTAAACTCCCTCATCAGGGATTATTTATAGGAAACTACAAGGTATGACAAAAATATATTATTATGCCAATTGGAGAAATCAGAAACATAATACAAATCACAGATATTCTTTCAAGATTCTTTAGTGCGATACATTTTTCTAAATTCTAAAATATAAAATAATTTATTTTTTTCGAGGATTTATTTACAAATACTTTATCTTGAAAACGAATACAGATAAAAAGCCGTTCAATGGCTCCAAATTTGCAGTCTTGTGATGCGAGTGCAGTGTAATGATTAAATTTCTGATAAAATAATTGTTATGCAAGAAAAAACATTTTTAATATTTCTGATATTAATCAGTGTTTTTAACGCGCAAAACCAAGGAGTTCATCAATTAAATCCAAATTAATTATACTTTTTCAGGGTCCTAATACGCTACTTTTCTGCAGCGTTCTATTTCCGATTTCCAAAATTTTGTTTTTTCGAAACACCCTATTAAACATGTTTATTTGAAAAAAATCTACAGCAAGTAGGATTCAATTAATTAATTAAAATAAACAGACATAGAGGAATTCAAAACAAAGTAGGTCGATGTTACATGGTCATTCGACGTGAAGTAAAAAGAGTGGAAACAACATTGTTGTGGAAACTAGGCACGACCCATTTGCAAACCTTAAATGTCACTGGTCTAAACAATATCATCCAATACGATGTCCCACTTCCTTCACTTTCCAACGTGCTTATATCTACATATGCAATATATATTTTATGTATAAATATTTGATTTCAAAAGCATGATTTGCTCTTTTGGATTCAAAATGAATTGTAATTAGTAGACATTTTTTAAATTGTTATGAACATAAGTTGTTTGTATGATTCGTGAAGAAAGGGCTGAGGAACCCATGTCTAATAAGAAAATTGTTGAATATTAAAAGTTAACCAATTTTTTAAAACGAGTGGAATAAATTGATATATTATCATATCTAACAGATAAACATAAATTAATATTATCCGTGTTTGTTAATTCTCTCTGAAGGAAAACGCGAATTTGACTGTTTATGTGTAACTTGCAGAGATTATGTAAAACATTAGAATATTTTCAAAATACCAAATATAAAATGAAGATAGTCTATGGACTATTTTACCTAACTATCGGAAATTTATTTGCGTATGTCCGGATATCACGTGCATCCCGCGTAGTATGAAAGTTGCACTCATATTTTGTAAATGTGTATACAATTGTATCTTTTTTCGGAGTGCAATTAAATGAAGATGATGTTCCGGATGCGAAATTGGGCAAGTTTGAAATGGAAAAACATAGTTTTGCTCAATTGAGACGGTGGTTAAGTTAATGGAAGCAGCCTAATAGTGGTAAAGAGCTGAATTTGTAAACCAGTTTGTAGTAGGTTAAGTTTCTCATATTATTAAACTTTAATTATATTATTGCGATTGCCATAAATATCGAAAGTATACCATTACCATTAAGGCATTTCCCTTTCGGGGTAGGCGTGACACTACCCGATCCGGGTAGTGTTTCTAGGTGGATAACTTGTAGTAAATAACTACAAGTGTGGGCTCACCACACCCACGATGCGATGTGCCAACAGCACTCAGTTTTCTCGAGTGGTCACCCATCCAAGTACTAACCGCGCCCAACGCTGCTTAACTTCAGTGATCTGGCGAGAACTGGTTTTTTCAGCGTGGTATGGCTGTTGGCTGTTGTTGAAAGTAAGAGACAGAATTCTAGTATTTTAATAGTTTTAAAATAAAATTGATAGTGTTTTGGAAATAAAACAGTAAAAAATAGTTATCGTATAGTGTGTTGTTTCAAGGCCGAAATTTTCGGAAAATACCAAATCTGTTACAAAAGAATATATAATTTGAAAGCACATTCTTACATTTTTGAATTGCAGTCAAAAATATGAATTAAATTTGAAAATTAACAATAGCCGAAAATATTGCAAATAAATAAAGTTCATAATACATTGAAAACGTAATAAAAACGAAAATTCACACTTCATGCTTGCATGGAACATTATTATTGTTACTGTAATTTATTATTATAAGTTGTCATAATATAATTTAATATACATTTAACAATATAATTGCAGATTAAAGGAATGCATAGAGAAAGGAAGGGACATCGATCCACAAATTGCGATGAAGGATCATGGTTAAGTTTAAAGGAGGCGAAATTGAGATGTTTTACATTTCAAGTAATTATTATTACATTCTTTAACATGTTTCTTGAAGTCTTCTTTCCGGTCATACAACTTATACACGCTCCCTTACTTCCTTTTTCATTGAAATTCATTTTCACTTTGAATTTTTTTTCTCGATAATTTGCCACAATTGTTTAGAAATAAAAGAAAATTGTTTTCACTGTGTTCAATGAGCAAAAATTATCGCAACAACTGGGTACAACAGAAAGTACATTGCACATGCGCAGTAAACTTTCCGATAGGTAAAATGGTCTATTGCTGTTTTACAAATAAAAAACTATTCAATGATAGTAATTATGATTCGCACGCTACGCGCCACAGTGGTCTAAATCTTGAATTTACTATTCAAGAAGCTCTACAGCTTTCAAATTTTAACCGCATTAAAAGTTTTTTTCACAATTGAAGAGTATGAGATCCTTAACGGATTTACGAAGCGATATACGTTTTTCACGAAAAAAAAATTTGCGACCTAATATGAATCAAAATATCTTACTAGCCTTACTGAACTTCAGAATATTGTCCACACTCAATATTTAGCTTTGTTATAAATAATTCAAATAAACGAATAGATAATATTCGTCTTCCTGTCGCCGAAAGAATTAATCGCTGTCTAATATGTATAAAACTAGCTTCTCAGACTTAATGTAAACTCTAGATAATGGTTAAATCTGAAATTTTGGGTTCGTTATAGATAAATTAAGTTAACAAATATAACATTTTCATCCTTTTTTCCCGAAAAAAATAATCTTTCATTTTTTATGCATCAAAATAGCTTGTCACACTTAATAGAATCCTGAAAATTCTGGATTTTAGTAAGTCTATAGTAAAGTCTTAAGTCTTAAAGTCTTCAAGCTTATCTCTTGAAGTATTTAAGTCTTCAGTAAGACTAAATACAAATTTTCTATTCTTTAGCTAAAATTATTTTCAACAAAATTAAATGTTAAATTTGAACAATTTTCTGGTGTTTAATAAGTCTGAGAATCTATTTACTTAAATTATTTATCACAAGGCTAAAAGTTATAACTTAAAAATATTTTATAGTTACGTTAGTCTGATACTCTACTTCAATAAATATTAGAGAGTAAATAAATTTATCCCGCGAATAAATGATGAAAAATTATCGATTTGTCTCACCCAAATTATTTATAACAAATTTATTAACAATATTTTGCAACAAAATATGTTTGATAAACTATTGCGAAACATATGAGATGAAAAAGAATTTCTTCCGCAAAAAAAGGAAGTTTTTCTGTTTTTTGACTTAAATTATTTACAACAATGATAATTAATAAGTGTTAACGACATTTTTCAGGAAAATAAGTCTAATAAGCTATTTAAAAATATATACGATGGAAAATAATATTTTATCGCAAAAAAGGTTAAAAATTTCTGTTTGTCGACTTAAATAGGTATTAACAATTTTCTGGAGACGAATAAGTCTAAGAAGCTACTTCGATACATAATAGATGACAAAGAATTTTCGGGGAAAAAATGGATAAAAATGGTGAACTTGTTTGTAAAATTGGTTTAAAATACTACAATTGTGCAATTAATAATATATATTCGCCTTCTTTGTATTTTCAGGTTGTAACTGAAGTTGATTGCAAGTGTATATAACTTGTTAAGAGCTGAGAAAACAAAATTTTCTTAAAATTACACTTTCTTTGTAATATTGATTTTGAAAAAGGGGGCTAAAAAGTAAAAGAATTCATGATATCGCTTTGTATGTTCTTCAGGAATTTAATGTTCTTTGATTCTAGAGAAAATCCGTTCAAATCTGTTAATAATTGATGGCTATAGACCTTTTTCAATATTTAATGACATATTTTCATCACAGTGCGCGCGCGAGAATTTTTTTATTACCAGAGAAATTCTCAATATAAATATTTCAGTGAGGCTTAACTAAAAAAAATGATTTCTGTTCTTTCGGTTAAGAAACCTTATTTCAGGTAATTAAAATTAAAAACTTTAAATATGAAACCTGAAAACTCTTTTAATTCAAGTATTAAATACTTAACTATAAAATCAGAACATCGGGACTCTTCTGAATACAAATTATATAAAATTAAGCCTAAAACATTTTTTAATAATAAATTTATCAAAACTTAAAAAACGGGATCTTAAAAATTAGAAGCCCATTAATATATAGGTCATTATTTTCCAACTACCATCTATCTTGGTGATTTCTAACTCTTAAAATACGAATAAAAATTTTGTTTCTCACTGCCGTTTCGATAGGGTTTTTCATAAACTTTCCAGTTTATTTTCAAGACCTTAGAAATCAAACCTTTTTAGAATCAGTGTTATGTTGACCATTGAAAATAATAAAATTAAAAAAATATGAATCTTGAACTTCTTTTTATATTCTAAAAACGTTGAAAGTGATATAATTTCTTATTGGAGCTTTCAAAATGAATGAATTCAAACCTAAAGCGTTAAAAATTTAACATTTTCAGACTTCGTTTAAAAGTAAGGTATTCCTATATCAGGATCTTGAAACTAAGTCAATAAGAAGTAATAATTTTCAAGTTTTCCATCACGCTTTGTAAAATTTACACAGCTTAATCTACAAAAATCTGCCCGCTTCGCGGGCACATTCTCATGGCGCGCTTCGCGCGCGGCTCGCTTCGCTCGCAAGTTTGAGCGCGCCTAGGGCGCGCGACTTTTGGATCTCGCGCTTCGCGCTCGATCATATATTTATCTCGCGCTTCGCGCTCGATTATGTATTCACCTCGCGCTACGCGCTCGGGCGTATTTGCATCGCGCTTTACGCTAGGCTCCTCTAGATTTTTGAACTTCGTGTTCGACTTCGATGAAAAGAAAAAGTTTGTTTGCAAATATTATAAAATTATCAAAAGCTCTACATATTAAGTGATTGTTAAATTTATTTTTATTGTAGACTGAAAAGGAACTTTATTTACCCAAGGTTCTATCGACCTTAAGGAACACATTCTCATCCAGACACTCGCGCTTCGCGCTCGATATTTGATTTGAAAATCATTTGAACCGTATGATAGAAACAAAAAAGTTTGAGCGCACTTACGGCGTGCGATTTGGTAAATACACTGAGCGCGCACTTTGTGCTTCGTGTTATATGTTCTTCATATACAAATTACTAAATTTGTATTTGATTTCAAATGAAAAGTAATGATATAATTCAGGCGACAAATTTTATTAGTTAACATTTTATTTTAGCTTGTGCCGTTTATCAAAAAAGTTAATTTTTTGATTTTGAATATATTCTTACCACAAAAATTGATTACGGGTGTGTAAGTCTTTTTTGAATGCACAATTTTTGTTCATTTATATGTTTTCGTACCTTGCATTGTTTTTTCAAAAATTTGATTTTTTTTACTGTCAATGTTATTTTCACGAATAAAACAAAAACCACGCATCCTATCGAAACATGAGTCACAATAAATTTGTACCTCTTCCTTGGATGAACAAATTTTGTTTCGGTCATTTTTTCGTAGCTGGTAATATTCGTCTGAAAATTTGATTTTTCTATTTTCAATGCTGTTTTTTACGAATAAAACAAAAACTACGCGTCATATCAAGAAGTGAATGATAAGAAATTTGTAGATCTTTTTTAGGTGCACAATTTTGGTGAGATGACCTTTTCTGGTATCTTGCATAGTTTTACAGCAAAATGGCTTTTTTGATTTTTCATTAATTTTTTGTGCGATCAAAATTTGAATTTTGCATTTTTCGAAAAATTCAAAAAGTTGTCATGAAAATATTATAGGGTGTTCAGGAATCAACGTTTTTCTCCTCTTGACTTTTTTTCATATCGTGCGTTTTTCGGCTTAAAATGATCATTTTCGTTTGTTTTTTGGAATTTTGAAAATGCTATAACTCCAGTAATTTTTTTTTTATCACGAAAAGTCATAAGAATATTTTGTTCGTCATTTTGCGTACTACTAATAACCGTACATAGAATTTTCAAATCTTCCAAAAAAGTGGTCTCAAAAATTTTCAAAATGTGCTCACTTTTTGGATTTTCATCCAAAATAGCTGGTTAACGAACTCGTTCTCTATTTTTCGGCCATAAAAAAGTGTGCCAAAGCTCAATCAAATCTGATCATTTTTTCGAAAGTTATCGTGGCTACAGACAGACAGACAGACTACAGACAGACAGACACCTTCGTAAAAATCGTTTTTTCTGACTCAGGAGGTCTCAAAACGTGGAGATTTGATGAAAACCGACTATGTCAAATTTTACATAAAACCAATACCTTCTCATTAGAATGAGAATGTAAAAAGCAAAAGTATAATCTAACTTTTTGATGTTAGAAGATTATGGTTTGGAAATCTTAGGACTTCAAATGGCAGTATGCAAAGTATCAAAAACTGATGTCATCTAATTTTTTATACCAAATTTCAGTTAAGCGATTATGCCTTTCCACCACATCAAAGAACGAACAAAACCATCTACAGTTCGATTAAAAACCTTAATTATTTTAATTAGCAGATTTAACGATTCCTCTAAGACCATTTTGGTTCACAGACTCCCTTAAGTTCCTGATTATTTGACTGGTTTTTTCAGTGAAGAATACGAAAAATTCATGGTTTGTCAGCGAAACCCGGCATTACTGATTCAAACTATAAAAAGTTTACTGATTCAATTTTAAAGAATACACATGCTTTGTGAATATTTTCTATGCCAGTGAGTCAATTTTATTTGTCAATATCGTGTTCTGCTTTGCTTCAATTTTTAGTTACGACTGCTGTAATACACTTATCGCTAGAATTTCAATCCGATTTCCAATTTCCAGTCGAACCGAACGAATGAAATACTGCTTCACTCTCTCCTACAAAAAGGAGACGAAATAACAACCCTTTTCTGATTATATGCCAATACATGTAGTCATGAATCGATTGAACCATGCGCTGCCTGGTCTTGAAAATTAAACTCACTGAGCATTACAAGTTTATTAAAAATTAGCAACATCAATCGCACACATGTAGTTTCTTCTGTTCAAAGGCAAAATCATTTTTAATACGACTTCAACATGATAAAAAAATATTATTCCTAACTAATTCCAATATACAAGGTCCAAAAAAAGGAGTTACTATTAAGTAAGGGCCTCTGTGAGGCCCCTACTAGGTGACATGGGCCCGCGAATCTTTGATCGACTCCTATACGCCGTTACGTACACGGAGAAAAATGGATGTTTAAATGTAGATGTTCAAAGGGTAAGATTGTTCCGCCTAACATGCAGATATTCATGCCAAACATCTACTATCTTTTTGAGATGTTAGGCGTAAAAATATTTTTATGTTTAACTGTAACATATTTAGATGTTAAAATCATCTGAACGCATGCGCATTCGAATTTCACGACTATATTTGACGGCTATATAATTTCGATATTACAATTATGGAATATTACAATTTTTGAACATTTTCAAAGAATCAAAATTAGCTAGCCTTAATTAAAATTGTATAACGACTTTTGTCTGTCTACACGACGGAACAATGTTCTTAAGTTTGAGGTTATATTGACTCAAACACCTTTGAACATTTGACACGTGATTTGACAAAATGTTTGTGAATTTATAATAAAATATGAGTTTAAGTAACCTCTAATAGATAGAATTTTAAATGCAGATTAAATATTATTCGTTCTCAGCTTACTTACCCCGTTTTTATTTTTTATTTTGAATTAAAAATATTAAACATAACCTCAGCTGGACTGAATGTATTATCTGATCGGCATTTCATACCCTGTATCTGTTTTTCGATACGAAAATTCAAGTTTAGTTTTAAATTCACAAATAAGTTGTCAATTAATTCCTTAAATGCTCAGAAATAAGTAAATTCCTCAAATATTTGCAGCCGTTAGTTGACATAACCATACATGTAATATTTCGGATATTTCAGATTGAACATTTTGGATGTTTCAGAGTAACATCTCACTTTTTAATATCTACAGATCCTAACTTTGAACATCTAGATTGCTGTCCTATAGTTAAACATAAAATATGTTAACCCTGAAGATCTAGATGTTACGTTTAAACATCCATTTTTCTCCGTGTAAACATCTAACCATGTATGCGTCACATTTCAGGATGACGGAACGAACCGAACAATGAGTGTGCATTAAATCTTGCCCAAAAATTGATAATTTATATTCGGAAACCATCGAGTGGTACTCTAATTAAAGAGTGGATCAATAGAAAGTGATCCTCACTCTGGCAAGCCCGCAACGGCCAAAACACCTAAAAATGTGGAACGAGTGCGAGTGTTAGTTAATGGAAACCACCATTTAACAGTGAGGAAGATAAAGGAAGATATTGGGATTCCAAAGACTATTGTTTCGGAAATTTCGAGCTTGATTAGTAGAAATCGCAGCTTATTATCCAGAAATTTATGACGAACGCCTGATGTGCCTGGACCAGGGGCGGCAGAAGCCCTATGTACGGTCGGTAGTACTAACCACTTGAAATTTCTGAAAGACCTTCCCCCTCCTCCTGCTCAACCCCGCGGCCAGCAAAACTACCCACCTGGGCTCAACACGTTTCGCTGACCCTGCCTGTGACTTCTGGCTTTTTCAAAATTGAAGTATCCTCTAAAATGAGAACGATTTTAAACCGTAGAGGAAATAAAACAAAATGCGACGAAGCAGCTGTCATCTATTCCGAAAGATGACTTTGAGGAGTTCTTCCGAAAGTGGAAGGGTCGCTGGAAAAATGTTGTGGCTTCAAAACAGGAATACTTTGCATGGAGTATCATTGTTATTGAGCAGAATTAAAGCTTACTCCTGGAAAACCAGAAAGTCGAATACTTTCCGGACAGACCTTGTACAGAAATTTTAATTGTTCTCGCCTTTAAACAAAGCAGTTTATCGAATAGCTTTTTTACGAAATATATCACAATTATTATTTATTATTAAATATAATAATAATAATATATGTTTCATTAATTCTGTTCACATTGAAGCTCTTATGTTTCCACTCTCTTCTCGGGGGTTTTTTGTTTTGCGAATTTTTCTATCATGTTAAGGTGACAGTTTAATAATATATATACGTCATTTTGACATCTTATACAATATTCTCCAACATGCAGTAGTTCTCCTTAATTTTGATGTCATGAATTTTGCACTTTTGATTAAAGTGATTGAATTTCAAAAATCATGATACAAAATTTGAAAATTCGTCATTTTCAATGCTTAGTTTCCAAATTGTAATTTGAGAATGCTTCCATTTTTAAATGAAGTTTGGAATTGTTCCCTTTTCAACACTTCCAATTTGAATTAAATACTTTTGAAAGTTTCCGATTAGAAAGCATCTATCTGGCATCGCTTTTATATGTAATGATTTCACTTTAAAGGTTCACAACATATAAATTTTTTTCATTTTTAACGGTAAAAATGGCAGTGATTTTTTTTTGCATAAATCACATTTTTCAGTAAAGAAATATATCCAATCACTTTGAATGAATTAGAAGAATTGAATTTAGTTAAATTATGTGAGTTCATTGTCTTTGAAATTTCTGTGCATAATTTCAATTCATGAATATAGACTTGAATGCGTAATTGTAAAACAGTTTACTTTTTGAGGCCTTGAAACTAAATTTCTTGCTTCAAAAGTAAGGAGGTCAAACATGAAGGTTAAAAATAAATTTGACTTTTTTTAATTAAGAGCTCTTTTTTTATTTTTCTTCACTGGAATAAAAGCTGATTTTTTTCTTCAAATAGCTTCAGGTTAAAAAGAGCAGATTTTATTATTGATTCGCAAACATAAGCATTCAGTAGATTTTTCAACTACCCTTAGTAAAATATTTTAAAATTGCGCCTTTTTGCAGAAGGTGAGTAACCTTTCTTACAAGGATGTCAGAAAATAAGTCTGGGACTCATTAAAACAAACTAATAAAAAATTTAAAAATCATTTTTTGAATTGCATTTTGTCGATTTCATTTGTACGCATAAGAAACGCATATTTTACTGCTTTTAGAAAGTTATATTCTGTTTCCTTTTCATTATCTGAAACACCACTCAGAAATAAAAAACGCTTCATTCAGCAGAATCAACTCTGAACATTTAAAAAGCAAGAAAAGATGTGTTTCTCACGCGTAAAACTGAAATCAACAAAATTGATACTTTAATTTTTGTAGTTTACCATTTTTTACTGAGGCCGGTTCAACGGCTCAAAATTGGGACCTCAAAGTGTCTTTAAATGATTAAAGAAACTATTGAATACTTCTGAAGTATTTCTAGGACTTTTCTTATGAGAAATTGTGTGAAAAACTGTGAAAAAAGCAAAATATCGTTCTAAGTTATACTTGAAAAAGGTTTGAGGGTAGTTTTCTATCAAAATCACACATTTTAATGTTTATAAGGTTATTTTTAATCATTTAGGGCTCATTTAGTGAAGTATACCATCATATTATTGTCATACTTATTGGTTTAACGTAAAAGTCATTTGTAATTTTAAAAAATATGATAATTTAGACTTTATAGTGTTTAAAGGCCTTGAACTAGGGTTTAAACATTTTTATTAATTTATAAAAACAAAGTCATAAAAAATTGTAGCTGAAATGAAGCATTGGCATATTTATTCAAAGATTTTGAATGGCTACCATATTACTTGATGTTACAATGTCATTTGCAATAACCCCATAAATACCAATCTATGAAATAACTTCTTCAATTGAAATTTTCACGTGACGATCAACGTGCGTCTTCAGCAACATAATCTTAAGAATGTCACGTGTTTCTTTCACACATTGATACAGCTATTTTATTCACATAATTTTGATGACGTATGCATTTAATAAATGCTAGAAAACTATGCAGGATCGGAAGTCGAAGCATAATCGTAAGGAAGATGATGGTTTTGCATGCAATTATAATATAAAGTAGGGTGGTGTAAAAAAAGGCTTTTTTTGTAAAGTGAAAAATTTTCTCGTTTTTCACAAAATATAAGTCGTAAAATAAAGCTTGACCCCTAGAAGAATTCGGTCGGATGATTCTAAGTGCTGACTTAAAAAATGTTTAAGTTAAAAACAGCAAAAAAGTCACCAAATGATCTTCATCTTTTATTGATTTTTTACTTTGAAACAAAAAATGAATAATAAATTATTATTACCATAATTTAGGATATCTTTTAGATTCTTAAGAACAAAAAATATAATTTTTTTTAACATCTATAGGCAAATTGAAAATGATTGTTTTTTTACAATCATTAGATTACAATATACAATCATTAGGCCTACGGCCATACCACGCTGAAAAACCCAGTTCTCGTCAGATCACTGAAG
>CAKNYM010053792.1:119233-136890 GCA_932195095.1 Andricus curvator | reverse complement strand
TGAGTTCCCCTTGCCTCTCACATATTGGGGTGCTGTCTGAGTGAGTTTCCCTAGCCTTTCACATATTGGGGTGCTTTCTGACTGAGTTTCCCTTGCTCCTCACATATTGGGGTGCTGTCTGAGTGAGTTCCCCTTGCCTGGCGGTTTTGTCCAAAAATGTGCTCCTTCTCCACTGTGCGACACTGGGAGAGAAGCGCGGTGGCAGCGCACGGTCCCACTAAAATGAGATTATCTCGTGATCTAGAAGCGTCACCACCGATTTTTTTTTTAAATTAAAGGTGAAATTATAAGGAATTGAATTGTCTTAACAAGAAAAGATAAATTTTTTCCCTTCTTGACGAAAAACTGAATTCAAAATTTTTTTAGAAATTTTTTTGGTCAAAATTGAAAAAAAAAAATTTTGGAATTTTTAATTCAAAGCGTGTATTTTTATCTACAACACCTACAATTTTTATTAAAATTGGTTCAATGGTTTTAGAAATATAGATATTTAAAAAAAATGTGATGCCGAAATTCAACATGGCGTAACTCCCGTAATTTGGAAAATTTTTAAAAATCCTTTGGACCCCAAATGTCTCTTATATAACACTATAATTTCACAAAGTTTACCTACAATTAAACAACCACTTGCAGATCCTGATATTCCTGACGTATACTGACCCTACTGGGAAATTTCAACTTAATGAAATGCTTGAATCTAAACCATTAAAAAATTGTTTCATTCGTAAATAAAAAAGAAGGTAAGAAATATATTCATCAGATAAAACTACTTTACTTCAATTATTATTTTATCATTCAACAATATTTTAATTGCTTATATTCTGGAATTTTATAATTCATGTGTTGACCTGTGTCCGTAATTTTACAGTGTAGGATACTTTACAATGGCGCCAATTTTATTTTCTGAATTTTCCGTTGGTGCGAATTTTGAAATTTGATCATGTCATGAAACGCCGAGAATTTTATTATTTGGGACTTTTCCAATTCGGGAATTTTATATTGTCGGCAATTTTATTTTTGAATGTTTTCTTTTTAGTGAATTTTCCAATGAAGGGCATGTTCTTTTTCGGTATTTTACAGTCGTTCCGTTGAAAGAAAAATCTTGAAAAAATGTAATTTATAAATCATTCTAGCATTAAATGAGACTAATTTTGCAGTTTCATTAAGAGTAAATATTAAAAATTACAATTTGCCATCAAAAACATTTAAAACGAAACAATTTTAAATGGACAATGCATTTCAAAAAAAAATTACAGCATTTATTTGTATACTAAACTGTTGAATATGGAACAATTTTATTCAGACAATTTTAAACATCTGGATATTGAAATGAAAATGTTGTAAAAGCAAATATTCATAATGCTACGATTTAAAAAAATTCAATTCTGAAAATTGAATAATATTAGAAATTGTAAAACTGAAAGATACCAATTGTCTAATTGAAGCCTTCAAATATTAAAATTTTTGAATTAAAAGAGAGATCTAAAATTAAAATAGAAATTAACATTCTTGGACAATGAATACCCATTATTAAATCAACATTTTAAACCTTGAATTGCTACAAAATGAAAAGATTTTAATTAAGAACGTTACAAATTGGAAGCGTTAAACCTTGAATATTTGGAAATTGAGATCCACAAGCGATAAACGGTAATGATTGAAATTGAAACATTGAGAGTCCTGTAGTGGCCTCGACCTGTTTCTATTGGATATATAGGAGAATATTGTAATAGTATTTTAAATAGCAATAGCAATTTTGTACAGCAAGAAATTAATTAGTGCATAATTATTTTCTGCAATTATGAGCACAGAACATTCCTTGCTATCAAATTAATTTCATGTTTCCGTATGCAACAAAATATTATTGTAGTACGAAAGCTATATTGCCTGACGAATGTCGTGTTATACTACTGAATATATGAGAAACTTCAAAAAGTCGGTAAAAAGTGAAATACATTGAAGATACGGCTGTCAAGTACTAGGGACATATTCATTATGGGTGTATTTATTTCTGCTCATTTCATGAGCATTTTTCTTCCTTATAAGTATCAAATACATTTTTTTCCTCATAGAGGGAGGTTTTCCCTAACAAAAGAAAAAAATGTATACTTTCAATATTTTTCAAGCTTATGTTTCTGTTTTTCCGAAAGTTTTATTTTCATAATAGCAGAGCCCGTGTGGAAAAATTTCGTGGCGCTGTACTGCTTCTGTCCAGTCCGCTTTGAGTCGACATTGGCGCGCCACAGGCTGACTGTCCAGTGGCTAGACTGGGATGTAACGCTCGGATTGACTAGTTTCTAGACAGATCGACTATTTTGATAAAAAATAATTAATAATTAAATAATATAATTATTTTTTATGCCATAAAAGTCCAATATATAGATTTTGCAGTTAATTAAAAATATAAAAAAAGTTTTTGTACACAAAAATGAAGAAATGAGTTTCCGCAAATCTCTTCTACATACGCCGGGTGTCGAACTTCTGATGTAACTTCCTATTCTATTGTTGTAACTTTGTCCCGGCGCCTTAACACCTCGGCCATCTAAAAGTTAAATTTTTTTTCTTTTTTGTCGGACATGAATTTCAATTCATTACTTCCTAATATTTATTTTAATAATTTAATAATTTTATTTTAATAATATTTTATTTCAATAAAACATGAACAATTTTTAAACATTAAAATTGCTTGATTTGTGAATAAATCATTGAAAAAAATAAAGTTTGTATGATGTTACTTGCGATTAGGCAACGAAATAATGATTGTTCATTATTTCAAATAATTAATACGTTAGGCTTAATTATCATTTACGGAATCAATAAATAATTAAAATAAATTAAATAAATCTTTTATAATAATATTTGATTTTCTGGAATATCATAAATATTATACATAGCATTATACATATTATAATTATTATAAATTCAATATAAATTTATTATAACTTCACTATATAATTCAATTGAAACAAAATGTTTTTAAACATTCTTCAAAAAATGGTTCTTGAAACTGCAGTTCTTGTATTAAGATTTCTATCACCTTCAGCAATTATTGTTTACTATCTTAAATATGTGATAGTCTACAAATAATTATTGCTTCAGCATTTGTACAATTGTGTATTGTAATTTCCTAAATCTTTTATTCAAAAATGATTATTTTCTAAATTCACCTCTGTCATTTTTGTTTAAGTCCAAACCGTGATTCTATCTAGAAACTAGCTAAAATCTGGATAATCTTTATATATTCAAATTCGTAACGAACTCCTAGATAGCGCCAAGAATGGGTCTAGACAGCAGAAAGGTTTGAATCAAACACATAGTAAAACTAGAAAGCGCCAATGTAGTGCCAGGCTAGTATTGCGTGAATAGACAGACTTGAGAAGAACTGTACTGGCTTTACCATGATTCAAGACTGCCACGAAATTTTTCCACACGGGAGGGACCATCAAAATGTCAATTGATGTGTTCTGTTACGATGAACAACTTTTTAACCTACGGTAGTTTTATACTACAAATTGAAACTTCATTGAAACAATGTAACTTCTCTTAAAATTTTCTGAGTAGCTATTGATTAATCAAAAATGGTCTTCGAAAGTTCGCAAGTAGATCAATCCACGCGTCTCGAAGATGCGAACAAATATATGATATATATTATAGTTGTATTCCGAATACTGGAAAAGGTTTCCTTATATCAACAATATAAACAATATATTTATTAAATTTATAAAAATTTATTGCTAGATCATAAGAGGTCAAGAAGGTTCGTCAATAGGTCATTCGACGTGTCTCGAAGACGGAAATGAACACTTCAGAGACAGTACTGTAGTAATCCTAATATGAACAAGTTTTTCGCATTAGAACAGAATACACAAATTTTTTTGAAACTCTATGAATCAGTATTGCTCGGTCATAAGAGGGTCACGAATAGGTCAATCGATGCGTTTCAAGGACGCAAACATATACTCTACATGTAATATCGTCGTGTTTTTAATATCAAAAAAAAATGTCATATAGACAGAATAAACTATTTTTCTCGTAAATTCGTAAATAGGTAATGGTGGGTCATAAAAGGTTTATCAATAGGTCAATCCATACGTCTTAAGGATCACAATAGGTCGATCGATGCGTTTCAGAGACGTGAGCAAATACGTTAGATATCGTATTGTTTTATTTTCAATATCAAAACAGTTTTTCTTATATAAACAAGGTAAAATTTTTCTTCTGAAATCTCTAAGCGCAAGAAAAAACTATTTCTAAATAGTCGATTTAGCTCACAATCCTATCAGACCTGGATATCAATCCGAGCTACACTTCATCCAAATTTCATGGTCATAGCTCTGTTACTTTTCGAGATATGCACTGAAAAAAATAGTTGGCTGGGACAACTAATAAAGTAGTAGGGCCAACTACTTTAGTTTGTAATATATGCCGCTGCTATTTAACTGGATGGGGCTACTACTTTTATTCGCAAGATTTGTAGTAGTAGTTCTTACTACTTTACTTTTTGTCGCGACAACTTTCGACGGTATATACTATTTTCAGGTAGTAAGCCTTACCACTCTAATTAGTAAGTCTTACTATTAAATTAGTTAGTTTTACCAATAAACTAGTTGATCTCACTACTTAAAGTAGTAATCCTCACTACTACAATTAGTAAGTTTCACTATTTAAATTAGTAGTCCTTACTATTAAAACTAGAAAATTTTACTATTAAAATTACTGGCTCGTGGATTATTGCGAAGCTGGTACATCTCAATATTGAAATTATAGTAAATTTTTGCTATAATTTCTCTATAGTGGACGCAAGAGCGTCCTCAGGACTTCCTATAGAGACCAGGTACTGATAAGACATCATGTCGAAATACACCCACATACCCTTTGGGATATTAATGAAAAACCACTATAATTTCAATACACAAGAACTCCAATATAAGGCCAGTTTCGGAGGTTGCCTCGCAGTGGCCGTGGCACTAAATTCGTCGTTGGATGAATGGTGCGAGGTGGCCACGCATTGTTGACACTGCTTCCCGTGTGGAAAAATTTCGTGGCAGTCTTGAATCATGCTAAAGCCAGTACAGTTTTTCTCAAGTCTGTCTATTCACGCAATACCAGCCTGGCGCTACACTGGCGCTATCTAGTTTTGCTACTTGTTTGATTCAAACCTTTCTGCTGTCTAGTCCCAGTCTTGGCGCTATCTAGGAATTCGTTATGAATTTGAATATATGAAGATTATCCAGATTTTAGCTAGTTTCTAGATAGAATCACGGTTTGGACTTGAACCAAAATTGCAGAGGTGGATTCAGAAAATAATCATTTTTGAATGAAAGATTTAGGAAATTACAATACACAATGGCACACATGCTCAAGCAATAATTAATTGTAGACTATTACATATTTGAGATAGTAAACAATAATTGTTGAAGGTGATCGAAATTTTAATACAAGAACTGTATTCTTAAGAACGATTTTTTTTGGGTATGTTTAAAAACATTTTGTTTCAATTGAATTATATGGTAAAGTTATAATAAATTTATATTGAATTTATAATAATTATAATATGTATCTTGCTATGTATAATATTTATGATATTCCAGTAAATCAAATATTATTATAAATGATTCAATTTATTTTAATTATTTATTGATTGCGTGCCAACAGCGATACCACGCTGAAAACACCAGTTCTCGTAATATCACTGAAGTTAAGCATTGTTGGTCGCGGTTAGTACTTGGATGGGTGACCGTTCAGGAACTCTGCGTGCTGTTGGCCCGTCGTGGGTGTGGTGGGCCCACATTGGTAGTAAAGATCCACCTAGAAACACTACCCGAATCGGGTAGTGAGGCAATGAACTTTCGAGTTTGAACTGCTAATCAATGTATGTATGTATATTGATTGCGTGAATGATAATTAAGCCTAACGTATTAATTATTTGGAATAATAAACAATCATTATTTCGTAGCCTAGTCGCAAGTAAAATCATACTAACTTTATTTTTTTCAATGATTTATTCACACATCAAGCACTTTCAATGTTAAAAAATTGTTCGTGTTTTATTTAAATAAATATTAGGATATTATGAATTGAAATTCATATCCGACAAAAAGGAAAAAAAATGTTAACTTTCAGATGGCCGAGGTGTTAAGGCGACTAGACAAAGTTACAGCAATATAATAAGGAAGTTACATCAGAAGTTCAACACCCGGCGTATGTACAAGAGATTTGCGGAAACTCATTTCCTCATTTTTTTGTGTACAACAACTTTTTTATATTTTTAATGAACTGCAAAATCTATATATTGGACTTTTATGGCATAAAAAATAATTATATTATTTAATTAATAATTATTTTTTATCAAAATAGCCGATCTGTCTAGAAACTAGTCGATCCGAGCGTTACATCCCAGTCTAGCCACTGGACGGTCAGCCTGTGGCGCGCCAGTGTCGACTCAAGGCGGACTAGACAGAAACAGTACAGCGCCACGAAATTTTTCCATACGAGTTGTGCGCTGAGAAACTGCGTGGGCCAGAAGTTCTAGGAAGAACTAAATCATTCGGCCTTGTATTGGAGTTCTTGTGTATTTAAAAGTGCAGACTTGCAGTAGCAGTAAGTCAATTCGAAAATTTAGAACGATGCGATAGTCTTCACGGTTTTCACTACTGCACAATTCACAAAAAGGTTAAGATGAAAATGGCGACGATCGAGACCATGACGCGATATTTCGGTGCGAATGTTGGCAGCACTGCTCAGGTTTCAGTTCTGCCAATGTCGCCAAGGATGGAAACTTGTAACTATTACTACTTTTAGTTAGATGATATCTTTGCTGTTTTTTCGAAAGATATCGCTATTAATTGACCCAAGTATCAAGACTGTAAAGAAGATTTTTTAAATTGGCATTAGGGTCTTTAGTATTTATTTTTGTTCTGCAATCAATTTTTAAGAATTATATAATTTTCCTTTTTAAATTTAATTAAATTTTGGATTATTTTTGTTTCGTCCTGGACTGACTCATCGGACTCTTCAGTAAGGCTATATGAATCAGTCCTGCCTTAGACAATACATTTTATAATTTATGCATTTAACGGTTTAAATGACCTAAATTAATTATAATGTGTAATTTTTTCAAAAATTGCTATGTTTGTAAATTTTGCAGTTTAAACATAATGCAATCTCAACCGCGGATAGGGGTTGAAACTTATTTAATTTTATTCTTCAAACCGCAAACAAATTTTGTTTTTAAATTAATTTTTAATAATAATATTCCGGCCACGGATAGGGGCCAAAACTGAGTCAGAAAATCAAAAATCATTAAATTGATAACGAATTTGTATCAATATTTATGAATCAACTAAATAATTTTTAAAAACTTATCCTTCGTAATTTCCCTTCCATCTCCCTTTCCTCCAATACTTCCATTCCTATATATTATTATGGTTACATCTGCGTAGATGGAGGCTTGGTTCGGACGACACTAAGTAATCACATAATATAACTTTTGAAACATTGACACAACTTAAGGGCATGTGAGACATTTTAAAATACGAATTACCGACCTTCCCATGTTATTTTTTCCGCCACTTTAAAAAGCGGGAAATTGAGATATCGTGCTAATTTTTTTTTTAAATGATAGGTATTATTATGGGGCAGGTCTGTCTGGTCAATTAAAGTTGCTATATTGTTGCTAAATATATATTTTTAATATTTGTAATGTTCACCTAGAAGCTCTTGTATTTCAAATTATTTAAATATGGCGGCTGATCACATCGTATTTTCTTTTGCCAATTACAAGTGTCTGGTGCATTTTCACATCACCGAAAAAGAAGAAATTAGCAATGCAGTATGTATAGATTATATAGAAATTGGCAAAATATTATTTCTGATTGAAATGCAATCATTAAAACGTAGTGCAGGAGCGAGGTGATGGATAGCAGAAGTGTTTGTCTCTTAGCGCGAAAAGAATTTCGAAATATAGAGGGCTCTGTATTTGGAAAATGTTGACAGCGCCACGTGCACTTGTGGTTGTTGGTAGAAGCTTAGTGACCAGCCTCTAGAGAAAGCGTCGGTAACGGCGAAATCGTTCAAAGATCTCAGTAATTTCTGACATGACTATTGAAAAATAATGAAATTATTTGTGTTGATAAATATTAAATTGTTCGCAGTTGTTAAATTTAGATAGTAAAATTGCATGATATTTAAAAATTGAAGTAGATCAATTCATTATGAAGTTGTTGGCCAGGCTGGTTTGAAAAGAAATATTTGTAATAAAAATTATTGAAGCTATTTTTTACACATGATAATATTGAAATGTTAAAAATAAATTTTGAAAAGCCATTTCAGACATTATAAAACTTTGTGGGATTTAATGTTATAAGGAAATCGATTTAAATAAAGAATTGCTCGGTATGGGCATGAGACATAATATGATCAAGTTGTATATAATGTCTAAAACTTTAGTTTCTCAAATTCATGTAATTTTTTATTAATTTTTTTTTTAATGAGACAGATCAGAGAAATCCTTTTTTGACAATTAAAGAAATTTCAAATGTAAAGCATTAAAATTACAGAATTTTTCATTGTAAAAAAAAACATAAATCAACGTTATCATTTTCAATGCTCTAAATAGTCTAGATAGAAGAATGAATTAATAAATTTGTAGTTTTCAAAATTATATAATTTTTACAAAAATTTTTGATTTCTTTCTGAGTTTTAAATTAATTTGAAAATTTTGTCGAAACTTCTACATATCTGTCAGAACGGATCAAATTTTTCCTAAAAATTTATCTAGAAATCCTGTAAAATTACGAAAATTGCCTTCAAATCTTCCGCATTCTTTATTAAAAATTTCATCTCTGTAAATATTCTCCTAAAATTATTTTTTTAAACTAAAAACTCATTTTTAATTTTCCTAGGAATCATACAAATTATTCTTATTCTCATTGAACCTTTAACAATTGTTAGAAAGATTCTAAAGTTTTTTTGAAATCTTTACTTTCTTTTAAATTATTTAAGATCATTTCAAGTGTTACATTAATTTTAAATCTCTTTAAAACTTCAACATATCTATTTAACATAATCGAATTTTTTAAAAATAATGTTAAGTATATATCAAATTACAATTTAAAATGGGAATAAAAGCGCCTAATTTTGAATCAAGTATTTTGAAGTTATTTCAAAATAAAATTGAGAATATTCTATAAAATCACAATCGGGAGTTCATATTTCTTTAACTACTAAGGCTTTCGAAGAGTTAAATTTGTCACGCAAATATCTGTCTTGTAAAATCAATTGTTGTCCCCTCTTCAATGCACAACGTGTATTTCAATTTAAACTTTCATCAATAAATTTATAATTACAGTCAAGATTATAGATCAAATATATTTATAGATATATATACTTATAGATCAAATCAAAAGTTTTTTATCAAAAAATTAAAATTGTTAATTTTTCAGCCTTGGAAACTGCATTTTCAAATTCAAAACGTACACTTGATAATTAAAAATTTTTTCAAGTGAAAGATTTTGGAATTACGCATAGTTCACTGAATATAATAATTTAGACAGTTAAAATTAGGATCTTTCCTAATTTGAGATAATTTTCAAGTTCTTTGTGATATTTTAAATGATTTTAACAAATTTTCAAATTAATATAGTGGTTGAAGGAAATTAGTCATCCCTGTTTTGAAATATTATAAGCGGCTTTTCATTTGAATTCAGTGATCTGAGAGAATTTTAAAATATTTTCCGGGAATGTTGGGGCATTTTGGATCTCAGATTTCAAGAAATATAGGATTCCATGAGGTTTTCGCGACTTTTTATGATTCTTTATTAGAAATTTCACGGTATTTAAAAAGCTTTTAGGTATATTTAAGATCTTTTCTAATTTGAGAGAATTTTCTATGAATTCAAAAGAATTCAAACGAATTCAAAAGAATCCAAAAGTATTGAAAGAATTGAAATGACTTTTCAAATGTAGGGTAGAATTCAAAAGAATTGAAAGAGTTCAGAAGAATTCAGAAAATTCAAAGAATTCAAATAATTCAAAAGAATTCAAAGAATTCAAAAGAATTCAAAGAATTCAAAGAATTCAAAAGAATTCAAAGAATTCAAAAGAATTCAAATGAATTTAAGAGAATTCAATAGAATTCACATAATGAGGAAGCATTCAAAGAATCCCGAAGATTCAAAAGAATCCAAAGAATTCAAAAGAATTTCAAACAATTCAAAGAATTCAAATGTATTCAAAGCATGAAATCAATGCAACAGATTGCAAATAATTCAAAAGAGTACACAGAATTCAAACGAATTTGAAGTATTTAAAAGGATTTAAAAGAATTTTAAACGGATTCAGAAAAATTAAAAGAATTCAAAGGTATTCAAGGAATTCTAAAGTATTCAAAGAATTCTAAAGTATTGAAAGAATAAAGAAAAAATCCAAAAAATTAAAAAAAAAAAAAACATTTTACTTTTGAAGATTTAAATTCGAAATATATTCAGTTGGACAGTTGCAATGTAAAATTCTCGTGTTTTGAAAATATAGAATTGCAAACTACTCAATTTTCAAGATTTATATTTCAAAGGTATGAAATTTGGAAGTCGTCTGAACATCTGACGATTTTGGACGATTACTGACTTTTTTTAGTAGGGATTCATCCTTTTGGCTTACAAATTCATCTTTCTTGGTTAAAGATTAAACATTGGTTGAAAAATGTGACTGAAAAACCTTTCTTGGTTGGCAATTCAACTATTTTGTTAAAAGGTCATCTACTATTTTGTTAAAAATGCAATATTTTTACTTGAAATGTTCAGAATTGAAGGCGCTTCAAATGAAATCATACAAAAAGGTCTTTTGGCCGAAATTGGAAAGATTTTAGGCCCTGATTCGTAAAATTGTTTATAACACATTACCGAATTTGAAAATTCCCGAATAATAAAATTCCCAACAGAAAATTGCCGAATTATAAAATACCCGAACTAGAAAATTACAGAATTGTAAAGTTCCCGAATATAAATAAATAAAACATTTTTTCATAAAAAAATAATTGTTATATAATTTTGATTATTATAATTTAATTAATTTTATAAATAAATAAAATTTTTAATTGTTCAAATTCGGAAATTTTCTAGTTCAGATATTTTATAATTCAGCAATTTTTTGTCGGGAATTTGCAAGAATAAACTTCCGAAAAGGGTGGACCTTCGATTTTCTTCGGGCTCCGTCTACTAATGTATTTCGACGCGTTGATTACGAATATGATAGTCAACATTGGCGCAAATGTGATTTTCATGGTTGGTGAAAACCATAAAAAAAAAAACCCATAAAAATCATGTTTTTTGCATTTATCTCAGTAATTATACAAAATTAAAGAAAATGTTTCCAATAAAATAATAACTTGGAAACATTTTTTTGAATTTTGTATAATTACTGAGATAAATGCAAAAAACCATGATTTTTGTGGGTTTTTTTAATGGTTTTCACCACGAAAATCAAATTTAAGTATACGGAGTCCGAAGAAAATCGGAGGTCCACCCTTTTCGGAAGTTCACCCAAATTCTCTTATTTTCAATTCTAGATCTTCCAAATGGAATAAATTTGAAATGTAAGTTACTTGTCAAAATCAAAAACTCTTTAATTTCTAAGATTTAAAATTAAAAAAATTGCAATTTTCGCGATTTTCACATTTTAATTCTTCAATTTTGAAGATTTATAATTGAAAACTCTTGAATTTTAGAGATGTAAAATAATAAACAATTTTCCCATAAAAAGAAAACAATACAAATTCTATACGAGAATATTCCCCGATTTAAAATTCCCGAGAATTTAGAAACTCTTGAATGAACATACGTGAGTAGTGATGGGCGCTGCTCGGTATTTCACAGGCATGACCAATCCTGACCGGTAATGACGGTAAATGTTGGTAAAACGCGGTCAGACCCAAATATTTCCACCAGAAAAGGGTTTTTTATAGAGAAAAGTGGTTTAGTTGTGAGGACATACCCTATATTAAACTTGTACAAAAAGTTTTTCGGTTCTAAATGTTCCACTTACTCTCAAAGTAATAAAAATTCCAAAAAGCTGAGCATAGCAGACGACACTTTTGACAGTTTCGCGCGAGTTTCGAGGAGAATTTGAAAATGGCTTTTTACAAATTGTTAAATTACATTGAAAATCTGTTGCATTTATTAAGTAATATTTTAAAAATAATAGTTAGTAGTGTGCTAAGTTATTTTGAATAACATTTCAATGAACATGACACTTAAATATAAAGTTAAGTACTGTGTATCGTATGTAGGTTATATTCCCCAAACGGCAATACTGTTTATTTGTCTTTAAATAAAATAAAATTGATATCTAATTATTATGAATTTCAATTTATGAGTAATTTGTGTAAATAACGTATTATTTGTTATGATTTGTATTGTCATTGTTCCCATTTTCAATTATAACAATTGCCTTACAGAATTCCTTCACATATAAATAATAACAAATAATAAGTTATTTACACAAATTACTCATAAATCTAAATTCATAATAATTAGATATCAATTTTGTTTTATTTAAAGACAAAAAAACAGTATTTTCATTTAGGGAATATAACCTATAAGATACGCAGTACTTAACTTAATGTTTAAGTGTTACATTCATTTAAATGATATTCAAAATAACTTAGCACACTACTAAATATTATTTTCAAAATATGATTCAATAAATGCAACAGATTTTCAATGTAATTTGTCAATTTGTAAAGTGTCATTTTCAAATTCCGCTCGAAACTCGCGCGAAACTGTCAAAAGTGTCGTCTGCTGTGCTCAGCTTTTTCGCATTTTTATAACTTTGAGAATAACTGGAATATGCAGAACCGAAACACTTTTTGTACAAATTTAGCATAGGGTATGCCTTAACAACTAGACCACTTTTTTCTATAAAAAAAACTTTCCTGATGGAGATATTTAGGTCTGACCGCGTTTTACCAACTTTTACCGTCATGACCGGACATTACTATACGTGAGCAAAGATATTACGTGAGTGTGTAGGTGAGTCACGTGACAAGTTTTCACGCCGTCGTCATTTTACGAGCTACGCCGATCGGCCGTTGCCGTTTTCGCATCGGGTTAATCAACGTGTAAACAAACGATTTGAATCTTTTTCCAAACTGTGAAGCATCCGAGAAAAATGGAGATTGTGAAAATGAACAAGTGTGGTGCACCGCGTCAAGTAACGACTTCATTATTTATCGGTTCGTGTGATTTTATTCTGTTGACAGACGAATAATCGAATTTCCGCATCGGAGTGAGTAGCGTCCTAACCTCTATTAAGACAACATTCGAGAAAAGGGTATAGTTGTGTATTTCTAGGGGGAACTGATTGTTTTTTTTTTGTTTTTGATTTGTTCGTGAATTTGTTGAATATCGACGTTCGTGAGAAAGCGTTTGTTGTGACTTTGTGCGAGGAAAAGGCGTGTCAAGATCGACTACGTCCCTAAACATGGAATACGACTCGGAATCAAGCTGTGAGGATCGTCTACGGGATTTGGAAGCATCGGAGGACCTTCCGAGTCGTGCAAGGAGTCAGAAAAATGAGCAACAGCAGGCCTCGGAAACTGCTTCTTGGCATCCTCTGGACTCTGGAGGGTGCTTCATTCCAACAAAACGTACCTTTTGGAGTGTTTTGTAGGTCTCCTTCATCTCAGGTGAAGGATATCTGATAAAGGTTACTTACATTTTTCACCCTTGTTTTTAATACTCAAATCGCTTTTTTCTTGAGTTTTCAACAGTTCAGAATGAAATTTCCAATTTTGATCATTTTTCAATAGGTTAGTTTTCAAAGGCCAAATTTAAAACTGTTGAAAATTGAAAGATGAATTTACAACAGTTGAAAATTAAATTCATAATTTTCTTCTATTTTCAACTTTCTACCATTTTTAATAATTGTTGAAAATTCAATTCTTTCCCACGAAAAACACTTACATAATCCAAAATTGTTAAAATATTCTAAATGTTGTTCGAATTATAAGGATTTTTGTGTAAACATACTAATTTAACATAAAAATTTTAAAAAAAACATCATGTACGTCCAAAACTACGACCCAAGACAGATTTATGTCTAAACATCTTAGGTAAACGTTAACTGAAATTGAAATCTTACACAAAGGAAATAATAACTCACGCACATGTAAGAGTATAAAAATTGATTTTCTCTTACATGTAATGTCGTGCAAAAGTTTCTGGCCATCTATTTTCCAATAGGTTGAACAAGCACCCTAGTTTTAATAATATAAACTGTAGATTTTCTCTCAATTATTGCATGAAAGGTGATAAAAGTACCCGTTTTATGGGCATAAATGGAAGCCAGTATATGTTAATTTTATTAGAAGTTGTTTGAAAAAACTTCAAATGTTAATGTTTCCGGAAAATATCAATAAATTCGGAAATAACCATTTAAAAATTTTTTTTTGGCTGATTTTGAAGATAATTTTCTGCAAGTCTGTTAGAATACTGTTCTATTAATTTGTTTTAATTCAGTTATGAAAACCTGACTTTATATAAATATTGATAAGTTCTTTAAATTAAGTTTCGGTTTTGATTGCATCGAAGGAAAAATTCTAGAAATATCTGATCAAGTCACTAAAATAATGCAGAAAATTATCTTTAAAGCTAGTCCGAAGAGATTAAAAAATATTAATTGCTTCTTGATTTATTAACGTTTTTTGGAAACATTAAGATTTATATTATTTTTTAAATAACTTCTAATAAAATTAATATATTGTTTTCCATTTAAGACCATTCTCTTATAAACTATCCAAGGTAGGTATATTCTATTTCTGTAAAATTAAAATCTATCACTTATATCCCGAAAACAATAATTTTCCACGATTTTAAGAAAAATATAATTCTTAAACAAATAATAATTGTTTGAATAGTTACAAATTATTTACAAAATACTTGGAAACTCGTCCCTTAACAATTAAAAATTAAAAAAATTGAATTAAATAAATAAATTAAATTAAAATTAAATAAAATAATTAATTTAAAAAAGTTTTAAAAAATCCAAAGAATACCGTTTTTAGTATGAATTTAATAGAAAACATGCGTTAAGAGGTTTTAATACTTCAATTCACAAAAAGTTTATAACAAGTAGCTCTTTTTTCCATTTTTTTTAATCAAGCTTTTCCCATTTAATACCCCATGTTAATTTCAAAGGCTCCGGGGCACGGGTTAACTTTGACAAAAAAAGAAAAATGTTAAGTTGATAAACTGTAAAAATAAATTAAGTATTTATTTTTTAAATTGAACTATAGTTCGACTGTTAACAATAGAATAATAATAAAATTGATTTTATCAGACGATTATGAATCTGATCATATTTAAATAATTTACAGATTTTTACGTTAAAAGTGGAACTATTTCAATTCGAAAGCCTTAGTAATTAATGAAATGTTTTCATCCGATTGAAACTTCAAAACCTTTTTTCAATTTTCAAAAACATTTTAATTAATATATTCATAATTAAATGCTTTTATTCAATTTCAAATTGTATTGAAATATTATTTCATTCTAAATACTCCATTTTTTAAGCATTCAGTTTGAAAATTTTTGAATACAAAATTTTTGTTTCAATATTTAACAATATTTGACTGTTTATTTAGAATAAGAAATTATAAATCAAATATTCAAAAATAAACTAAATAAAATTGAATTTTTTTAAATAAAATCAACCGCGAATTGTTCGAATTTCAAGTTGCTGAATGTAAACTTTAAAATTTTCATTGTTTCATTTTTTTTTTAAATTTTAATTTGTAAATGACATTTTTCAATTCAGATTTTTCAAGAATCGTATTATAATCACTAAATTGTACTGTTTTTAAGTTAAAATAGTTTGAAAATGATATAATTTTGAACACTTACAAATTTCTCTGAAAAAAATCTGGACACGCTTTGAGGTTCGCTATATCTGTTATAATACATGTAAAATAAGAAAGTAAAAATGAAATATTCAAAAATAAACAAATTGAATATGAATTATTTTAAATAATTTTTTTTTCAATTTTCAATTTATAAGTGACATTTTTGAATTTGAATGTTTCAATAACAATGTAAAATCCTTTAATTGCAGTGTTTTAACCTAAATATGTTTCAAAAATATATAATTTTGAACACTTGGAAAATTTATTGATTCATTCTTCAAACTATTTTATTTCCTAAAATGCATTCTCTCCATTGCCTGCTTAGTCAAGCTTTGTTTATAAAATGCCGATTCGGACCGATATGAGTTCTCTGAAAGAACACATTGTGTCGCACTTGTGTTACGCATCTACATTTAGAATTAGGCTGATTATATTTCATGAAGAAGAATATTAAAAATTGAAATTTCATTATGAAAAATTAATTTTTATGACACTTATCATCATTATTACACATCTAAGTACTCAAAAATTATAAGAAAAATATTGAAAATTGTTTCTTTTTTTCAAATTAGACACAGCATATTTTTCTTCTGTTTGTAAATGATTTACAATTGTTTAAACAATTATTATTCGTTTGAGAAAGAGAGGGAGAGAGAGAAAGAGGGAGAGACAGAGAGAAGCAAGCACGCCTCCGGTCTGTGACATGAGACACAACGCCTGTGTCAGAGGCTTGCGTTACATTTTCTAGTCGTGGTTTCATTTGAATCAGGCGCGACTATCCATATCGAGGTCTAAGATAAGTTTACACCTCAAAAATATGAATCTTCTTTAAAAACTAATAATTTTGTAATAAAAATGTCTATTTCCAATGAAAAACAGAATCTGAAATTGTTCAAGCTTGTAAATTCTATTATTTTAAATAAAAATCATTGGATTTAAATCTAATTATTTTTGTTCAAAAATACTAATCTCAGATGAAACACACCAACATAACCTAAACCCTCATAAAAAAACTTAGTACAGATACGGACCTGCACGCGCAGTCGGGCCGCCCTCGGCTAGTCCTGAACTTTTTAGCGGGACGAAAACGATCCAGTGCCACCGAAGTATGGGTAAAAGTTGCGGTTTGAAAGTTTTGTTATCTTCGATTTATTTATTTCTTTTCCAATCTTTTAGTGTTAGTTTACATTTAAATCAATTTTATGTATAAAAATAATATTATTTTGCAGTAAAAATCGTCGTCAATATTATTTTTCATAAAAATCCTCCATTTCCCACTCCTTGAAATTGTGCATTTTCAAAAGCTTCAATAATTCTACTTTTTTGACCAGGAACGAATTCAAAAGAACTGGAAGAATTCAAAAGAATTCTAGGAATTCAAAATAATTAAAAGGATTCAAAAGAATTCAAAAGAATGCGAAGAATTCAAAGCATTCAAAAGAATTCTAACAATTCATAAGAATTCAACAGAATTCAAAAGAATTCGAAGAATTCTAAAGAACTCGAAGAATTCAAGGAATTGAAAAGAATTCAAAAGAATTCGAAGAATTCAAAGAATTCAGAACAACTTCAAGAATTCAAAAGAATGAAAAGGATTCAAAAGAATTCAAGCAATTCAAAAGAATTCCAAAGACTTCAGCAGAATTCTAGGAACTTTAAAGAATTCGAAAAATTCAAAGAAATTAATTTTTAAGTTTCGGTCGTCTATTGTAATTGTAAGTGAGGTAAGTGTCCGAGTAATCGTGAAGGTCCCAATAATCGT
>CAKNYM010053792.1:108269-119223 GCA_932195095.1 Andricus curvator | reverse complement strand
CTATTAGTGGTGCTAATATCACGATTACTGGAATGTTTACCCAATTATGGGCTGTGAACATAATACGTCACACGTTTTTCTTTTCCTTATGTCGTTGTATCCCTTTTGGCTTCGAGGCAAATTTATTCTCGTCTTTGTTTTATGACGTATCATGTGCACGACCCCTTACTTAATTTTGTAATGCAAAGAATTCAAAAGAATTCACAGCATTCAAAAGAATTCGAAGATTTCAAAAGAATTCGAAGAATTCAAAAGAACTCGAAGAATTCAAAGGAATTCACAAGAATTAAAAGGATTTAAAACAATTCATAAGATTTCAACAGAATTTGAAGAATTCAAAAGAATTCAAGACAATTCGAAGATTTAGAAAGAATTCAAAGCATTCAAAAGAATTCTAAGAATTCAAAAGAATTCTAGGATCTTGAAAGAATAAAAAGGATTCAAGAGAATTCATAACAATTCAAGGAAGTCAAAAGAATTCTAGGAATTTAAAAGAATTCTGAAGAACTTGGTTAATGTACTGTTAAAAATTCTGATGAAAGTAACATTTGGAAGAAAAAAATAACATTTAATTAATTAATAATAAAATTCAAAGAATTGAAGTGAATTTTTAATTTTAGATCACTTATTGTAATTTTAAGTAAGGTACGTGACCCAGTAATCGTGAAGGTCCTAATAATTGTGTGACTTGGTTAAAGTATTGTTAAAAATTCTGATGAAAGTAACATTTGGAAGAAAAAAAAAACATTTATTTTTAGCATTTTATAGTATGAAATGGAATTTCAATTAATTCAAAGTAGACAGAAAATTGGAAAATTACTCAATTTTTTAATGCAAAGAATTCAAAGCATTCAAAAGAATTCATAAGAATTCAGAAGTCTTAAAAGAATACAAAAGTATTTAAACAATTGAAATTAATTTTTAATTCTAGGACGTTAGTTTTAATGTTAAGCAATACTTAATTTTTGAATTTGGTGAATTGAAAAAAAAATTTTAATTCAAAAGAAATCAAAGAGTTCAAAAGAATTCAGAAGAATTTAAAGAATTCAAAGCATTGATCAAAGAGTTCAATAGAATTGAAAAGAATTCAAAAAATTCAAATGAATTCAAAAGTATTCAATGAATTCATGAGAATTCAAAAGTCTTCAAAGAATTGAAATTAATTTTTAATTTTAGGTCGTTAGCTTTAATCTTGAGTAATATTTAATTTTTGAATTTGAAGAATTGAAAAAAATTTAAAGGATTCATCAAAGAGTTCAATAGAATTTAAAAGAATGGTAAGAATTCAAGAGAATTTGAAGAATTCAGAAGAATACTAAAGAATTCGAAGAATTGAAAGGATTTCAGAACTCGAAGATGGTTTGAAAGTGGCTTTGGTAATAGCATTATTTTTCTTACGTCTCTGAATAAGCGAGAATATAGAAATTTTATTTGCTATGTATCACACACTATTAGAGAAACCTGAGGTTTTGTAAATTAGAATGTGGCAGCACATGCCTGGGAATATTTTTATATTCTGACATGTAGTCACGTTAGCATTATTTTTCTTACATCTCTGAATAAGCGAGAATAAAGAAATTTTATTTGCTGTGTATCACACACTATTACAGAAACCTGAGGTTTCGTAAATTAAAAGGTGGCAGCACATGCCTGGAAATATTGGTGTATTCTGACATGTAGTCACGTTAGCATTATTTTTCTTACATCTCTAAAGAAGCGAGAATAAAGAAATTCTATTTCCTGTGTATCACACACACTATTAGAGAAACCTGAGGTTTCGTAAAGTAAAAGGTGGCAGCACATGTCTGGGAACATTTTTATATTCTGACATGTAGTCCAGTCAAAGATATTATAAGCCTAGATGCGGCACGGGGTATAGTTCGAGGAACTAATTGTAGACGGCGCTCCCGGCGAAAATTGCCCGATCCCCCCCATGCCTCTCAACCCGCATATTGCGCCAACCAACTTCTTTGCCCCCGCACTCTTCTCCCACCGAACAAGTCCATCGAATAGCCGATACTCAGTCGGTACATACTTGAAAATATAAAATAAAAATTGTATATCAAAGATTTTGTAAATTATTATTTTCAATTATTCGAATAAATTGCGCATTAAGGAAATGCGTAGAAGATAAGATGTACGCTTGAGATTAATTAAAATGTAATTATTTCGTAATGAATATTTTCAGCTGCTACATTTTTTTATGGAAAAGATTAGTTATATTGCAATTAAAATTAACTGTTCATGAATAATGCAAGTGACGAATTTTTAATAGTAACTAATAATTAATAAACTTGTGATTATATTACTCACATTTTTTGACATACTCTATTATTTGACTAAAGTCAATTTTTATAATAATGCAGAAAATTGTTGTTTTGAAAAAGGGTCAGTAGAAATTCTACTAAATGAAACTCTACTTTTGCAAATTCTATACCGCTAATTCTACTAGCGAAAACTCTATGCACAAACATATTTATTAAACAAATTAAATGTTTTAAATGTAAACTCAACACGGTAAAACTACACAGCGTAAATTTGTACACAAAATAATTGAAATTTTCAAAGAATTATTTATTAAAATATTTTGGGTAGATTTTTTTAAATTGTGTAGAGTTTATTTAAATTCACAAAATTTAAAGTATTATTTTGTATAGAATTTTACGGCGTAGGATTCATAACCATATTGAGTTAAAATTGAGAATAATTAGTTTGTTTAATAAATATGATTGTGTAGAGTTCTCGCTTGTAGAATTTGCGATTTAGGGTTTTTAGATGTAGAGTTAAATTTTATAGAATCACTACCACCTCCCTCACGGTTATTATATTAAGTAAACAATAATTCGTAAATTTGTTATATTTGTGTACTTGATTACGAATTAAATGAATTACAATTAAACAATATAATTGTATAATATAATTATTTATTATTTTATTCGATTTTTTCATATATAATATTTCATAAACTTATTAAGATTTGACTATTAGTCAACTGAGTACCAGTAAAAATAATCGAATAATGCGAAAATTTAACTTTTTGGTAGAAAATTAACTTTTTTGTTAAAAAATCATATTTTTGGGTTGGAAATTCTACCGTTTTATAGATAATTCATCCTTTTGGCTTTAAAATTCAACAATTTTGTTGAAACCTCGTCTTTTTTTTAGCAATAATCTTTTATAATAATAATAATCTTTTTGCTGGAAAATTCATCATTTTAGTTGGAAATTGAACGACTTTGGTTGATTTAACTATTCCATTTTTAGAAAATTAATCTTCTGGGTTAAAAAGTCATCTTTTGGATTGAACTCTTATTGAAAATACATTTTTTTTAAGATTTACCACTTTAGTTGAAATTTTATCTCTTTGGTTGAAAATGTAACTATTTTCTTGACAATTCGTTTTTTTTGTTCAAAATTTACTGTTTTATCTGAAAATTGCACTTATCCATTTTTTGATAGAAATGTATCCTTTTATAAGTTGAAAATTCACCTTTTTGGCATTTCCTTGAAAATTCGTCTTTATGGTCGAAAATTAATCTTTTTGGTTATAAATTCATTCTTTTTTATTAAAATTGTGACTATTTGAGTCAAAATCAGTCTGGTTTGGTTAAGGATTTAACAATTTGAAAGAAAATTAAAGTATTCGGTTGAAAATTAACTTTTTTGTTAAAAATTCATATTTTGGTTGAAATTTAACTATTTGGTTAAAAATTAAACTATTTTTATGAAAATTTAACTTTTTTGTAGAAAATTAATTCTTTGGTAAAAAAATCATATTTTTGTGTTGAAAGTTAATGTATTTTGTTGAAAATTCATGTTTGTTAAAAATTCATATTTTTTCAAGATTCACCTCTTTGGTTTAAAATTTAACTTTTTTTGTTGAAAATTCGGTGTTTTTGTTCAAAATTATATTTTTTTTTCTGAAAATTGCACTTATCCATTTTTGGTTAAAAATGTACCCTTTATAAGTTGAAAATTCAACTACTTGGTAGAAAATTCATGTATTTTGTTGAAAATTCGTCTTTCTGATAAGAAAATTAATCTTGTTTGTTGAAAATTCAATATATATTTCGACTTGAAATCTTAGGAATTAAAAGTGTTTCATATTGCATTCAATATGGTATTTACATTAATTGTATTTGAAAGAATTTATTCCTTCATATCATTACCCTATTTTCGTGAAAAATCACCCTATTTAATATGTCTAAAAGTAAGTTTTACATAAGGGCTAATACGAGGGGTTATATCAGTTGTCGGGCGTAGCGTAAATTACTAATTTGAAAAAATAAAAGACCCTGTGATCCTACTCTTCACCTTCTTACCTAAAAACCAACTGTATAAAATGTGAACCCGAAAAACCGGGTAAGATATGTTTTTCTTGATTGACTTCAAGATTGTTGCTGGTATTAGAAAATTATTTCAATAAAAGTTGTTCATCTCTATGAAGTACATATTTTTGGTTCTATCAATTTTTTTACCTTTACTTATTAGAGGACTCTATGAAAAAAATTAATCACCATTTTTAAACCCTTAAAACCCCTAATTGGATAGTTTTTCTCTGTTATCACAAAAGTTCGACGAAAATTAATTCAAAGAAACAAATCAAATTAAAAGTTTTTTCAATCCTTGGTCGGAAATTTCGAACAAGTACGAAAAAGTAGAACTACTCGTATTTTTACAGGAAAATACCTATGAATATAATAATTTTAAGAAAGCTAAGAAATTCAGGTGGCCGTTATAATCGAGGAAAAAAATTCTCGGGCAATTTCCGGTTCGCAAAAAATTATTGAATTCTTTTTAATTCTTTGGAATTCTTTTGATTAATTTTAGTTTCCGAATTTGTATTTGGGGACATGTTACTGATGAGACATTTAATTATACTTCAATTTCTCACTTATAAAGTTCTAAAAAAACTAAAATACACATTTTTAAACATAGTTATACTGCTGAGATATAATCTACTAGGATTATTTACAAAAATATATATCTTACAAGGGAGTGCCCGGTAGTGTGTTTTCTGTGTGGATTCATAATTTTTGTAAATACAGATCATGGATCTAAAGTAAAATTTGGAAATACCTAGGCCCAAATATTTGACTTATTATTTATTAAAATGTTTATATATTACATTCTCTTATAAACTTTTATTCAAGTATGCAAAAATAAACATTTTAAATGTTCTTTTTTTAATGAAAAACAGTTCGCTTTTTCGAACTTGTTTCGCAAACAAATTTATTTTCTATGAATGTTATTAATTTAATGAATTTGTTTAAATTTCGCAAACATATTCAAAATCAGATAATAAATGGAATAAAAAAAATAATATAAAAATATGAATTATTGATAAATAAATAAATTAATTGATGCAAAAGATTTTTTTTTGAAAAAACGACAATATTTCGAAGTGACTCTTTCATTGAAAAAAAGCATTTAAAATATTAATGTTTGCATAAATTAAAAAAATTATTAGAAGGGAATCTAATATATTGATATTTTTTCTAAAAAAAATATTTAAAAACTTGAAAAAACTACACGCAGCGGGAATTCAGCCCCGAACCTTACGTCTAAAAACCAGGTTTTGAGTTTGGCTAGTCGTCCCGAAATTTGGGGATGACTATATTCTAGACGTACCCTACTTGAAAGGATGTTTTTTCTCAAAATTGGCCAAATATTGGGTCCTAGGACTTTCACAATTTTACTTTGGGGTCATGATAACATAAAAATCATTCAAGAACATTCTTGTCAACGACACACTTTTTTTTTGTAATATCATAATGGAACCCTTAGTTGCTGAGATGCACCCTATAAGGTTTATAGTTCCTACTCCTTTTGATTTTTTTGGGATTCTTTGAATTCTTTGAAGTAATTATAAACTGTTTGGATTTCTTTGGAGGTTTGAATTCTGATGAAGATAAAAATTGCATGTGGTTAACTCCCCTCAAATATTTAATGTTTAGTTTTTTAATTAAATTCTAATTAAATTAAAATTTCTTATTCTTGTAAATTTTCTATTTAATATCATTCCTATTTTAATATAGTTCAAGATTTTTTTTTCGTTTCTTCTTATAATATCTTATAGATTTTGCTATTAAAGAATAAATCTTATTTAAGATTCCTTGCTTAAAACTAAGTAAGACTTAACATTTTTAATTTCAATTAAATAAGACTCTAATACTTTCAGTAGAAATAGACTTGTAGAAATAAAACCACTCGATTTTCATTGAAAGTATCAGTCTTATATTTAATTGAAAATAAAAGTTCTAGATCTTACTTATTTTTAAACAATGAAACTTGAATAAGATTTATTCTTTAATAGAAAAATCTACAAGATATTATAAGGACAAACGTCGGGTCTTTCAAATAACATATTGAACTATATTAAAATAGAAATGATATTAAATACAAAATTGAGAAGAATAAAAATAAAAATTGAAATCTGCAGAACAATTTAGCGATATATTAGTGACATAATATTGAGGAAATTTAAACCGTTGTTGTGTGTACTGAAATTTCAGTACCAATAACTGAACTTTTTTCGGAATCGATAGACATACAGCAAAGATATATAATATCTTTGCATACACTTTGGTTATTCGCGCTAAAAAAATGTTTAAAAAATTTCTTGGTTGCAGAGTTTTTAAATTTTCTAAAGTTAAAACTTTTTTAAATACCCAGAGGTAAAAAAAGTATCCACTTTTTTCGGGTTTTAAACAGTTATTTTCTAAGAGATAATTCGTATTTAATTCACCCTCGTTTTCCAGTGACCAAAATGCACTAGAAAAAAAATCGCCAATACCCAGGAATCAAAATTGGATATACAGTGAATTTTTTAATTTTTAATTTTGGTATTTAATGAGATAAGATAAATAAGAACTTGTGATTTGAAAATGCTTGTATACTAAATTAAAAAAAAAATAAATACAGTAGTATGTAATGCCAAATTGTATGTAATTGTCAATTTTTTCTCTAGTGTATTTTCATACTTAAAAATTCCACGCATGCTTGTAAAAATTATAAAACCACAAGTGAAAAAAATAATTCTACGAAATAGAAAATTTCAAATTCTGACAAGTAAAATTACCGTATAATAAAATTCCAAAAACGATAAAATTGCTGAAGAGTTTATAATATTACCGAATTTAAAAATTCCCGACATAAAATTGCCTAATTATAAAATATCCGAACTAGAATATTCCTTAATTATAAAATTGTAGAATTTTAATAATTAAAAAAATTGTTTCTTATTAAATATTATTTATTTATTAAAAATACGATAATAAAATATTTTTCTTTCAAAGAAATTTTTGTTTAATATTTAAATTTTTATTGAATTATTGTTTGAAGTTAAAATAAAAATCGTATAAACAAATTAATGTAAAAACACGTGCGCCTCAAACAGAAAATTAATTTCTCCCTAAAATTTCTTCGAACCTAATAACATTTTCCAAACAAACTTTGCATGATTCAAATCAGCACTAATTTATCTCGAAGTTTAAAAAAAATTAAAAATTCGATTTTTGAGAACATTTTTGTAGTATTTAAAAAAAATACTATGTACTGAGGAGTTCCATCTTTGAGGAACGTAACATATCGCAAATCGATAAGGAAGCGATAGAGTTTACCGATATAGTAAGTAATATGCGGTAAACCTTCTTCGAATTGCCACACGCAGCGGAGCGCACAGGTAGCACAGGTAACACCGGAGTGGGGACTTACCTGGCTACTAGAGGGATGAGCTATTAAATAGCCGCTCCCGACAAGAAAGCTCGTCTTTTCCCCGATGCGTCGGCTAGAGCACCAGCTCTAAGGGAATAACTGCGGTTACCCCTTAGAGAACTAATAGGTTTTCTGAATTAGATGCAATTAGATGCGCGTTGCGATTTTATTCACTTAGTTTTCAGGATAGATAGAAAGGACGTGTAGTCCAAAAGAATCTTACTCCAAGTAAGAGAGGATTCTCTCATATTTAGAATTGTACACACAATTATACGTGTTTACATAACAGTCGTGTTATCTTGTCAGACGGTCATACGACAAGGTATATTACTATATAAATTTATTGAATTTCCGTACCACGCGTTCGCCAGCTGTTTGGGCACTACTAACGTCACGGACCTTTAAATGTTTCCAGGTATTTCACGTCATTTCCCGAGAAAATAGTCGGGAATTCGTCGTAGGGAAATACCTGCAGAAATTTAAATGTACAGTGGGATTTAAATCTTATAAATGAAAATAGCATTTGCTTAACGTTTTCTATCTCTTTTCTCAATGAGAATGGCTCATTGAGAAATAGATTTTTTCTTTGCAATTAAATTCTCGAATACTGTAAAATTTGGTTATAGGTAAAAATGATCAAATCCAGTATTCCAAAAGGAGAATAAATTTATATTTTTTTTTCTTGAGTTTGTTTTATGGGCAATCACCCATCTCAATTAAGCAAAGTTTGTTTATAAGCAATTGTATCTCGTTAGGAGATTTGTGTGTAATTCTTCCAGTAGATTCAAGTAGGGAAAAGGTGATTCTGCTGAGCAGAATCACCCATTGTGTTGCGGGTCATAATGATGACAATTAGTGATTTCTAATATCTCATTAGAAATTGGGTTTAAAATCCAGTATCACTCCACTGAATGTACCCGTGACTCAATATATTTTCCCTCTTGTACAGATGAAGAAAGCATATGATCTCGTTACGATAACAATAACGCTTTAGTACATTTTCAACCAAAATTTTTTATCCAGAAATATATATTTTTTTCAATTATTGTCATTTCGAATTTAAACAATTTTTTTTTTAACTTTAACCTTTGTTGTGCACCGGGGGTATGAGATACCCCAACGTATTTTCAAACGCGTTTTTCTAATACGTACAATGCGAATCGTGACCTGTGCTGTCATTCACATGTAGTCTAGGAATAACATTTCAAGATACTATACATAGTTTTGCCCACCCGGCTTTAGTTTGCTCTGGGCAATGGTGAAAAGTTGACGTTCGGAAATTGTGGGGTGTGAAATACCCCATGTGCACAGTACGTACACGATATTTTCTCTACGTCCAGAGTTAAAATTGGGGATCGCAGGAATACTGGGCAATAATAAGGACAATCCGGAGACGCTTGAGATAAAAAATCATGATAAATATTGTCGATGCTCACTTTGCACGAGAAAAGAAGATACGAAAACGAAATATGGGTGCGCTTCGTGCGAACGCCCTATGTATAACAAACATCGATCGCCTTTGTGCGTTGCCTGCGCATATGTAGATTGATATTTGTTCCTAAAATCTTGTAACTTCTTTTATATTTGTATAATAATTTTACATTATTTTGTGTTATAATAACTCAAAAAGCTGTCAATAAAACGATTATTTTGAAAATAGACCCATATTTCTTATAATAATCAATACCTACATTTTTTTCAAAATCGTGTGAATTCATATAGAAAAATAAATATACTTTTTTCAACTCCACTATAAACTAATATTTTTCCTTGAAAGTGTGGTACTTCAAGAAAATAATCCCGCAAAATTTATTCAAAAATATTTAAAATTGAATTTTTTATGCATTTTTTATTGAAAAAGTCCATTTTTCCGGGTTTTTTTCGTTAACATCATTTATCATTTTTTTATGTTAAAAAATAATAATGACATATATCAGACCTTATCTTGGAAGCTTTAAACAATAGCCAGCAATTTTGTTTGAGTCAAAATAACGAATTGTACGTCTGTAGTAAACGTTTGAAGTAACTGGGGTATGACATACCCCCTGTGCATAATACGTAATTTCAAAGAGGTGTGCACAACAAAGGTTAAAACTAAAAAAAGTTTGTTCTCTCGTATAAATATTTGATTATTTTAATTTAAAAAAATATTTATCAAAGAAAAGTTTTTTCAGCCCTGATTTATCTTGAAATTTCTTCTTAGTTTTTCTTTTTAAATTAAAAAAACGATTTTCGAGAACGCTTTTTGTAATTTTTTGGAAAGACTATGTACAAAAAACCTGTCTGAAGCTTCAGATTTGCAAAAATTCTATACATTCTTGAATGCACTCAAATTTCGGTTCAGTCTAGTAATGAAAATTAAACTTCAAAGTACAAAAAATTATAATTTAAAAAATCTTATCTATCATTTATAGAAACATGAACGTATTAGAAATTATAATATTTAAAAAATATATAAACATAATTATCTTTTTGAGGGTATTATTACTCTCAGAATTCAGTTTATTTATTAACATCATATTAGTGCTTCTGCCATTATTAATTTTTCATTATTTATTCCAAATATGTATTTTCGGTGTGCCTAGACATTGCACTAATAATTATTATATTCGGAAGTGCGGTGTTTCTGTAGCGATACATGTCAAACTTTTCTAACCTTAAAAAATCTTTCTACTGCTTTACCGTCATATTTTACGAAAAACGAGAAATCCAGCGCTCGACTTCGTAGTACGGTGAGGGCAGCACCTCGATATGGCAGAAAATGTGATGTCCTATATATATAGTTCCCCCACTCTGACACCCCGTGCCGCATCTAGGCTTATAATATCTTTGGTCCAGTTACAAAATTCTAGCGTCGTTACCGACTCAGTCTGTGCGAAACCGGCAGGGCGATTCTCCGGCAACCGCAAGGTGGCGCCCGCATCTTTTTCTAAAGTGGCTTTCTCCCACCAGCCGCCACATTTAAATAATTTGTAATACAAGAGCTTCCAAGTGAACATTTCAAATATTAAAAATATATATTTAGCAATAATATAGCAACTTCAGCTGACCAGACAGACCTGCCCCATAATATTACCTGTCATTTAAAAAAAAAATTAGCATGATAGTTCAATTTCCCTCTTTTTAAATTGGCGGAAAAAAATAACATGGGACGGTCGGTAATACGTGACGTCATAATGTACTACATGCCCTTAAAGTAGTCATCTTTAACATTAATTATCTAGACATCAGTGTGGTA
>CAKNYM010053792.1:77051-88269 GCA_932195095.1 Andricus curvator | reverse complement strand
CTGAGTGCTGTTGGCACATCGTGGGTGTGGTGAGCCCACACTTGTAGTTATTTATAACTACAAGAAAACTATCCACCTAGAAACACTACCCGAATCGGGTAGTGTCACGCCTACCCTGAAAGGGAAATGGCTTAATAGGTATAATGGTATCAAGATATGAACGGATGACCAAAAGAATCCTTTAATTTCTTTTAAAGAAATTACTCATCTTATCTATATCACGTTCGAAGAAAGTCGGATCCTGACAACAACAAAATTTCGGAGTTCTGAATAAGTTCTCAAGATTTTTTTTTTTTTTTTATCATCTTACATGTTTCCTATATGTTTTTGGGATCGCTGAATCCGAATCATTAGTGTAAAAAAAACTCCAGCACGTCAGGGGCTTCTTTTGCGCATGAGGTTATAAACAAATAGTTTTTTTTTAAACTTCTGACGTTATTTTGACTCTTAACAAGAATGACAGTTTATACCTCTGCAGCTTGTTTTCAACAAAAATTAATTGTATTCTACATTTACAGCCTTGAGAACGACACAAAGCCGTGTCGAAACTTCGGCAATATGTATCGACGCTTTTATTTATTTTTGAAATAAAAGGTATTATCAAGATATGAACGGATGAGCAAAAGAATCCTTTAATTTCTTTCAAAGAAATTACTCATCTTATAGTAAACATGGTCTGACCTCCTGACCCGGCAAGATATTTTTTTAGGTTTTTTGAGGTTATGTCAGAACCCTGGCGTGCTGGGGGTTTTTGGACCTCGGGTTTGGATTTATACCTACCACAAAAACACATAGTAAACATCGTCTGACCTCGAGACCGGGAAAACGATTTTTTATGAGGTTTTTTGAGGTTATGTCAGAACCCTGACGTGCTGGGTGTTTTAGACCTCGGATTCGGATTCAGCGACCCCAAAAACGTATAGTAAATATGGTCTGACCTCCAGACCCGGAAAAAGATTCTTTTTTGTGTGGCTCTGTAATATTCACAAAATTATAACATAATAATATTGAAAAATCACAAAAATCCGCCCCTAGTATTCTTAACGAAAGAGGTCCAAATATTCTCCACACAAAACCGAAAATCAATTTTTTAGCAGATAATGGACACAAAATTGACCTTCAGAAAATTCCAAAGTTTGCTTTCCACCCCATATTAATATTCAAAAATCCCAAATATCAACCCCTAAAATATGTAAGTAAATATGGTCTGACCTCCAGACCCGGAAAAAGATTCTTTTTTGTGTGGCTGTGTAATATTCACAAAATTATATATTTTTATATATTTAATTTAAATTTAATTATATATTTATTATGGCCAACGGCCATACCACGCTGAAAACCCAGTTCTCGTCCGATCACTGAAGTTAAGCAGCGTTGGGCGCGGTTAGTACTTGGATGGGTGACTATTCGAGAATACTGCGTGCTATTGGCCCGTCGTGAGTGTGGTGAGCCCACACTTGTAGTTATTTACTACAAGAAACTATCCACCTAGAAACACTACCCGAATCGGGTAGTGTTACGCCTACCCTGAAAGGGAAATGGCTTAATGGTATAACATAATAATATTGAAAAATCACAAAAATCCGCCCCTAGTATTCGTAACGAAACAGGTCCGAAGATACTTCACTTAAAAAAGACAATCCATTTTTAGCTGATAATGGTGACAAAATTAACCTTCAGAAAAGTCCAAAATATGTTTCCAGCCAGACGATAATATTTAAAAGTCCCAAAAATCTACCCCTAGTACTCTTAACGAAAAAAAGTCTAAAGATTCTCCATGTAAAATAGATAGAAAATTAGATGTACAAACAGTATAAACGACGTACAAACTTATGCAACAAGAAAATTTAAAAAATTCAAATTTCGGGTGGCTGGCACGAAATTTTTATTTGTGTTTATCTAGGCAACCAAGAGGGTACAAACGAAAATATGAAATGTACAAAAAGTACAAACGTTTGCAAAAACAAAATTGAAAAAATTCAAATTTCGGAGGGCTGGCACAAGATTTTGATTTGTCTCTATCTGCGCAAACAAGAGGGTTCAAACGAAAATATGAAATTTACAAACAGTACAAACGACGTACAAACGTATGCAAAAAGAAAATTGGAAAAGTTCAAATTTCGGGGGGCTGGCACGAAATTTTGGTTTGTCTCTATCTGGGCAACCAAGAGGGTACAAACGAAAACATGAAATGTACAAACAGTACAAACGTATTCAAAAAGAAAATTCGAGAAATTTTAATTTCGGGGGGATGCGTGAAGTTAGCCCCCCGAAATCACTGTTGCCCCTTATTTGTTAACCAAGAGGGTAAAAACGAAAATTTTGAATGTACAAACAGTACAAACGACGTACAAATGTATGTAAAAATAAAATTTTAAAAATGTGAACTTCGGGGGGCCAACTTCACGGGGGTGATCGGAAGTTAGGCAACGAAAACAACCCATGCTTTGGTTTAGCTGATTGTTTTTCTCATTCGCGTAGTATCCAGATGTGATTTGATAGAAGAAATCATCATCGCTGGAGAAATTTGATTTTGACTTTTTTTTAAATGTGAACCATATTTTAATTCAGTCCTAGCAAAGATTCTTTTTCTTCGTTCGCGTTACTCATTTTTTATGTAAAAAGAGTTTGCTCATCGTTTTCCCTCCTATGTCCTGAGCCATTTAGTTTCCAGTATATTCGATTCTTTCTGTGTATGTGTGTGTATTAGTGGATACATATAATTTAGAATTGGATTCTATAAGAGTGCCGAATAAGATTCTAAGTGATCTGTTGATCGGAAGTTCTAGTAAAGACGTAACAATTCTGTCGGATTACCTTCGCATGGCTAACTTGATAGATAATGAGCAAGTCAATTTGACACGAGAAATCCTGTTGCGGCACTTCATTCCGTCTTTTGAAAAAAGATGGAAAAGTGCGTTCTATAATGCAGACAAATTTTCCAAACTGAATAGTGCACGGTTATCATCTGACTCCATCATATCATTGGATCACACAAAAGTAGGCAGGAGATCTTCAGAAGATTTTGAAACCAGTTCCAAATCGACTAAAATAAGGAAAACGCTCTCTCTTGTTGACTCTCATCCTCAAATTGAAATTGAGAATGCTTTTTTGAATAATTTGTGCTATTCTGCGAAGAAGAACTTGGCTAAGGAGACAAGAAGTATGATATCGAGAGCTGAAGAACAGGAACAAGGAGAAAATAAAGAATTTGGAGAACAAATGGAGCCATTTACTTTAGAAGAAGCTATTGATCTGGCTGAAGGCACAAAATTGACGAAACATCAATATGAAACTATTAGACTACAAGCTAAAGCACATAATGCTGACATTTTTCCTCTTTGTAAGAGTCTTGAAGAAGCTAAGAGAGAGTGTTTTCCTCCCGAAAAATGTATGACAATTACAGAGTCTGGGGTGAGGGTTGAATTGCAAGATTTGTGCGATCATACAGTGAAGCGTATGTTGGAAATTCCAAATATTTTGCCACCGGATATAGTGGTAGTGGAAAGGAAGAATGTCGTGATGAAGTGTCAATCTAAATATTGTTGTGATGGCTCATCTGACCAGAGCGAATATAATCAAAAGTTCTGTGGAGCAGAAAAATCAGATGCAGGAATTTTTATGAAGTCAATGGTGCCATTACGTATAATTAAAAATTGTTCCCATAAGAATGATACGAATTGTTCTGAATGTATAGAGCCCTTCACAATTTGGAAGAACGAGAATCCTGGATACCCCAGATTATGTAGGCTGCTCTTGTTTGAACATGCACCAGAAACTAAGGAACGAACCACGACAGAAGTAGAGTTGATGGAAGAAAAAATAAAAAAACTCAATCCTACAAAAATAAAAGTACCGAATAGTCGTTGTACCATAACTGTTTATCATGACATCGCGTTGGCTATGGTTGATGGAAAGGTGTGTCAGGATCTTTCAGGAACTCCTTCTGCTGCCACATGTTACATTTGTGATGCGACACCAACGCAGATGAACGACTTACTTAAACTTGCAGATAAACCAGAGAAGGTACGAAATTTCAGATGCGGGCTCTCTACATTGCACGCGTGGATTCGTTTGATGGAATTCATACCGCACATAAGCTGTCGTTTAGGATTCTGCAAGTGGCAAGCAAAAACTAACGAAGGAAAAACGAAAATGAAAACTGCAAAACAGAGAGTCCAAAAAGAATTCCGTGATAAGATGGGGCTCATTATAAATGTTCCAAAACATGGCTTGGGGACTTTTAACACAGGAAATACTGCCAGAAGATTTTTCAGAGATCCGGATTTGACATCTGAAATCACACATGTCGACAGGGAGTTGATCCGTAGATTCGGCATAATTTTGCAAGCAATGAGTTAAGGGGAGGCAATTGACACTTTCAAGTTCGGAAAATATTGCCAACAAACAGTGCAAATGTACGTCAATCCTTATAATTGGTACTAAATGCCAGTAACAGCAAAAAAAATTCTCATTCATGGAGCCAAAATTATTGAATCTGCTTTCCTCCCCATTGGTCAATTGACGGAAGAAGCTCAGGAGGCGAAGAACCAAAGATTCAAATATCTACGAGAGTTTCACACTTGAAACTGTAGCAAAAAGGCTACTAATAGAGATCTTGGACGGAAATTGCTGATTTCGACCGACCCAAAAATTGTGAATCAGAGACAAAAGTGGAAGAAGAAAGTAATTCTGCTAGATCCTGCAGCTCAAGCCTGGTTCAAGACATAAAATGGAAAATAAAGTCATATGTTGACAATGAAAGAAGAACTTTCTTCAGACTCGTGAGTCTCCCGACGTTTTATTTGTTGAATGAAAAACAACGAACTTTTTTTCTGAAAAACACCCAAAAATTGTTAATAATTATTCTCATATGAAATGTCTTTATCATAGTAACTTTATGAGATGAATTGGTCACAAGCTGAGAAAGAATACTATAAAAATGATAAAAATGTGAGAAAATCAACTTTTAACAAATAATTTGTCTATTAACAAATTTTTTTGTTCGATTTTCACTATTGAATTATCTTTTAGTATCATTGCACTAACAAATTGAGGCAATCGCGATAGTTTTTACTCAATTCACACTGAAAAAATACTTTTTTCCGGCCTTTTTTTTATTTGTTAGTTAGTTAGTTAGTGCTTTATTTGTTTGAGAATCTTCTGATTCATACAAATAGGTTACAGTTCAATTCTAAAAACTAAGTAGTATTCTAATAAATAAAAACAAAAAACTTAAATTAAATTAAAGCCGGATGGTAAACATTACCCCAGAGGGTTTAAACTATGCTTACAACGAAAGCAAATCAAAAAACATTTTACTATATAATTAATTATACTACTCATTCGTGGAACTTACTAACAAACATAATCATTTTCTTGATAGAATTTTTATCAGGGTTGTCTAGAATATTCAGCCAGGCATTCCTTACCTCACACAGATCCCTACTTTCGCTTATACATGAAAATCTTACAGTATTAAAAAATTGACATTCTACTAAAAGATGGTACACAGGTTCTGTATTAGGACTATTCTCGTGACAGTAGCTACAATAACCATCAACATTCAAACTGCAGGTTTTATTCTTGATTATGAGTCTAGGTATGAACTTATTTATTAACCTTAATTGCGCTATAATTCTGATAAAACCGAGTGGTGTTCTTGACAGAGTTAAATATTTCTGAGGTCCTTCTCGCAAGGTTAATTGAGGATAAAGTATTAGAGCAGAGGTTATAAAATTTGTTTATAGCAATTATGAAATGTATTGTTGTCATCTCTTGTATTCAAACTGCCTCCAGTTAGCCAATTATAAGTACAGACTGAAAAAACAGTGTTTTTCTTTAAAACACACCCAAAGTGCACTTTTGTTAATGAAATTTGTTTATATTATAGTTAATTATTATTCAAATACGAACTTTTTCCATCATATTGATGTTATGCGATGAATTACATACTCACAACATGAGGAAAAATAATATGAAAATTAATAAAATTGTTTTGTTGGATGCTCGCTATTGAATAATCTTCTAGTGATGTTGCACTATCAAACTGAGTTAATTGCGAAACTTCTCACCCTATTTCCGAGAAGGTAGAGGACTAAACTCAAAAAATTGTAATTTTTTCCCCATATATTTGTTTGTTTATAAAAAACTGGAGACTTTTTTCAAAAATTGACTTCAACCATTCTCTCCGAAATTTTATCAGCTTTAAAAAAACATCCGAATCGGTATTTGTTTAGATTAACATAGTTTAAATATTCGTCGAAATGTAATGATTTTTTGTTTAGAAAAATGTAGCAAATTTGTTCGAAAGTTCAGTTTTCAATATTCACATAGACGGTTATGACTTGGATGTGGCATAGCAACTGACACTCGACAGTTGCTGCTCATGAACATTCATGACAGGCAATTGATCTTCCAAAAGTGGTAATTTCAATTTTCAAAAAAGCGCTACCACGATTATTTGAGTTATTTTTGCAAAATATGCGCATAGTATGTCAGAATAATATCCCGAAAAAATTATAATAACTTTTTTAGGTAGATACTCTAGTTAAATTAACTTTTCTCTTGGAACGAAATATATCCAGAAATTTTTTTACCTAAAATACTTGGGTAGACGTTTAAATGAAATACTAAAACCCTCAACTCTATCAGGCGTGTAATGTTAATCAACAATAAAGTAGAAATTGAAGCAATTTTTAACACGTTTGCTTTGATTGTTGCTTTAATTTAAGAGATACGTAAAAATTTCATGTGACTCGATTTGTAGGTCATGAAAATTTTATTAAAACGGCCCTCACTAGAACCCCTCGCTACAAAAAGCTTACGGGAAATCAGTTTGTTAATTAAGGGTAGCGTGTTCTCATAAAAGCCTGCACTTTAATTCATTTTCATTGTTATCAAGAATACTGCGATCAGATTTCTCTTTCTAAATCCTTAAAGTATAAAGTTCAAAGTATTCAAAGACATTTTTTGTGAAATTCAAAATCCAAAAATGGCCTAGTGAATGGGGGGGGGGCAGATTTTGTTTTAAAAATAAAATTTGCAAAAAGCTTTTAATACAAAATTAACCTCGCGAATCACCTTGAGGATAGTTGTTCTTCAAGGAAAACAACTTTTCAAATTCACACTAAAATGTTTAATGTGGATGGGGATGATTTGGCATTAAAAATAATCTTATTTTTGAATTGTTTAAAGAAATTTTTCAAAGTAATTTGTTTAAATATGCAAAATAAAAAAAAAACTGATTACGCTCTTCGGTTCTACGAAAAACATTACATAGAGACCAGGTATAGAATAATTTTGTTCAGCCCATTTTCTATGTAGTAAAAATAAATGGTGAAGCACGTGTCGAATAATGCAATAGTTTTTTTATACTACATATCAAAATGGGTTAAGAAAAAATTATGCTTCAGATAGACTAGCAGTAATTTTTTCCCTAGAATCGAATGATGTGATCTGTTCTTTAACTCACATATTTGAATAAACTGTTTGAAAAATGTTTGTTTAAATAATTTAGAAATCAGATATTTCTTCATGAAAAATCTTTTTTGTTCAAATGCTCTCATTCTAATATTACCTTATCTGCTAAATTTATTGGTCTACCCGTGGACTTTACGAAATTTAAAAATGTCTCATAACTTTGTAAATTGTTTATAAATTTTCAATTTATGACAATATTTCGTTATTAAATACATTCCAGTATTCAATTCAAACTTTTTTGCTAAAAAATCATTCTTTCGTAGAAACAAACTGATACATTGGACTATTTGCCCAAATGAATTGATTTTAAAAAATTATATAAAACTTTGGAAGCAAAAAAAAGCTTTATTTAAAACTATCATGTTCTACGCGTCATTCCTGAAGTAGAAAAAAATTATCCTAATTTGTTGCGGTTCTGCAATATTGCTGATTAACATTTTTTTATGCCATATCAATTGTTTATAAATTTTCTATGCATGACTATTGTTCGTTTTCAAGTATCATTCCAATAATCAATTACAACAATTTGAGTACACAATATTTTTGTTGAAAAAAGCTGTTATTGAAAACTCTCATCCCCTATTCGTTATTTCCAAATTTTAAAAAATTTACATCATAATTTGGTATAGTTCAGAAAAATTATTATTTAACATTTTTTAAAAATTATTCCTTCGAAACTAATGTTTCTCCCCCAGAAGATAATTTAAAAAGTAATTTTTATCCTCCTTCCCCAACGTTTATACACAATTTTTTTCAGATTTTTCCGACAACTGTAATTTTGAAAAAAATTATTGGTTATAACAATTTGTTATTGGAAATGTAAAAAATTGTCTTCATATTTGAAAGTTATTTTTCTTATATATCTTTTAGCTGATACACATATTGAATTTTCACGGAATTTTATTTGAAAAAAATATTATTGCTTTAAGAAAAAAAAATTTTCCCCTTCACTTGATCATTTTAGGATTTTTAATTCCAGAGAAATATTTTGAAATACTTTCAACCTTACACTTTAGGATTCTATTAGGGACCATTTTGAAGGGTTAATTAATAATATGCAGGGTGTCCCAAAGTTCGCGCATACGAACCACATAGCTCGAATTTGCACAAATCTAATACCTTCTCTGATGAGAATGTGAAAATGTTTTCTCAGTTCTTAACTATTAGATATATTAGCAATTAAAAATTAATTACAACTTGAGAATGCAAAAAAGTTAAATAATTTGTTTATTGTATAATTTTCTTGTTAGCAATTAATTTTTTAAGCCAATAAACAATTTTTCTACTTTGAAAGAAAAAAAGTTATTTGCAATCTAATATGTATCGAGGTAGATTATAGACTCAATAAACTCTAAAAAATTGTGACCTTCTTTTTAGCTTTGTTATAAATGATTTAAGTTGGTGAATAAAAAATGTTGATCCATTTCTCTAAGAAAAAAATTATTTTCCATCTCATATCTACGGAAATAGTTTTGCAAGCCTATTAAACTTCAGAAAACTGTTAAGACCTAATATTTGGCTTTGTTATAAATAATTAAAATTAAAAAATATATTTTCATCCTTTATTTGCAGCAAAAATTATTCTGCTTCTTAAATGTATCGTTATAGCTTATTAGACTTATTATGTTGCAGAATATTGTTTACACTTGACAATTATTTTTGTCATAAATAATTATGCCGTTTATATTAATTAAGAAAATTTTGTATAAATAGCTGATTCAACGACCTGGCTTATTCATCCCAAAATTTCGTTATAAATAGCTGAATCAACGATTCTGGGTGATTTATCTCGATATTCCGGGATGATAAACTTGGAGTACTAGTCTAGCTCTTAATACGGAAAATGTTCTTCCATAGAAAAAAAATTTAATTTCATGAATTTATAATAAAGTTAAACCATTGCATATATTTTAGATTTAATTAATTTAAATTAAAAATTAAAAATTTTTAATAAAAAGAACATAAGAGTTCCATAAGGAAAAATGCAACACAAAAAAATACATTTTTTTGTTCTTTTTATTCAAAATTATTTTTTTGTTGAAATGTTGCTATACTTGCAGTCTGTGATAAACAATCTACTAAAGAGACTCTTAGTTCTAGATTTCGTAACTAATCTGAAAAGACGGTTTCTAAGGCAAAAAATAAAAAACTAAAGTAAAGATTTTTAGTTAGTGAAGAATAATATAAGATAAATAAAAATAAAATTGTGTTGAAGTTAGAATTTTTTGAAAATAAAAAAAAACACGCTATTTTTGGATTTGGTTAATCATTTTTTGGAAAAATTGAAAATTTTTAACTTAAAATTTCTTCAGGTTAAACTAAAGAAATATGCAATTATTTAAATATCATGAAAAAAGGTTTATAATTTTTTTCGCCCTATCTATATCAGGCTTTTTGCCTTTTTACAGCGATTCTCACACCTTGCAGATAATGATACAATTTTTTGTATGATTAGAAAATAATATAATGTTTCTTTGATTCAAGTTAAAGAAATTTCAGGCAATTTGAATGTTTTAAAAAAACTTGTGCAATTAATCAAACACCAAAAACGGTTTTTTGTGCATTTTCGAAAAATTCTAATCTCAACACAATTTAATTTTTTCATTTTTATATTTTATATTATTTTTCTAACAAAACTTTCAATTGAAACAAATTTTACATAATTTTTTGGGCAGTAGAAAAATGTTTAAAAAATAAGTAAAAAATTGAAACTTTGACCTAGGTGCGCGAGGCTCAAATATTAAATGAATTCAAAATTATTTTTTTAATACTGGTTATTCGATAATCTATTCGAAAGAAAAATAGGGTTTGATCAGTGTCACTCACCCATTCTAGCATCTTTTTCTCTCGATCTTCCTTATTTTTCAAGATTTCCTGTTCTTTTCGAACTTCCTCAGCTGCGTTGTCCTCAAGAGCTTTTTTTGCGGCTTTTTCCTTTGCTTGTTCTATCTCTTTCAGAGTAGGATCTAAATATCAGAAACGATTGTAACCCATTCTATTTTTTCCCATTTCACAGTAGGAACTCGTCGGTCATTTTAGTAAAAAATATAATTCCACTACGAAATTCTTAGAGATTAAAAAACCAAGAATCCAACGATCATATTTGGCCAATACGCTAATAAATATTTTTATTCAAATTTAAAAACAAAAATAAAAACAGAGGAAAGAAAAAAAAAGCAGATCCACATCCCCTTCCTTTTCTCCTTTGTCTTCCTTTATTCCTAATTTTTTTAAATCAAATCAAACCCCATTAGGACACCAGGATGTTCTGCCTCTTAAAACGAGTGCTCAATGAACACCGAAACGCTGGTAGGTTTTTGTAAATGCTTTTTTATTGTGGTTTAAAAATAATATAAAAAGAGCAGAGAAACAATTAATGAAAGGGGATTTGTATGCTAGCTTATTTTTCTTTCCTCTTTTTTATTTTGGGTTTTCAAATTTTAATGCAGACATTCAAGAGTTTGGTGTTCAAATTTAATCGTTGAATTCTTGTTTTTTTTATTTCCAAGAATTCCGTAGTTAAATTTAAATGTTGAACGTTAAAGAAGAATTTAAATTTTTATTTATTCTGAATTGAAATTTTTTCATTTCAAATATTAAAGACGCATACAATTGACAGTCTAATAACAAAATCATGAAACAAAATTATTCCTGTACCAGGATTGTTACACATTTATTTCTACTTTTTTTACTTTCCCATATATATATATATATATATATATATATATATATATAT
>CAKNYM010053792.1:24402-59183 GCA_932195095.1 Andricus curvator | reverse complement strand
TCTGATTCTACCCTCCCTTCTACTGCGAATCTCTCCATCTCCTCCCACCCTTGCATATTCATAACTACATAATCTATTACCGATACCCCCACCTTACCTACGTATGTGTATTCTCCCTCTTCGTCCCCAGTTGCCATACCATTTGCCACCGCCCAGCCTCTATCCTCCATCCAGTCCCTTAGGCTCTCCCCCTCCTTATTTATTAACCTATCCTTTGAGTTCCTTTCGAAGCTCTCCCCTTCCCTGTAAAGGCCCCCTTCCCTCCCCATCCTCGCGTTAAAGTCCCCACCCAGTACCACCATACCCTCTTCTCTTTCACCTAACAGGTCTTCCACCCTTTCTTTAATTCTTTCCATCCCATCCTTATTGTACACTGTCACAAACTTACACATTACCCCTCCTATCTTTACTTTCCTCATTTGCACTCCCTCCCCCTCTACCTCTCCGTGAGCTTCTTCCTCTAATCCATCTCTAATCCCTAGCGTCAGGCTAGTATCGCGTGAATAGACAGGCTTGGGTAAAACTGCACTGGCTCTACGGCCAGTACACGTCAGAAATATCAGGATCTGCGGTTGGTTGTTCGATTCTAATCAAACTTCGTAAAATTATAATGCTATATAAGAGAAATTTCGGCCTCAAACGATTTTCGAAAATTTTCAAAATTACGGAAGTTACGCCATGTTGATCAAACTTAGACATATTAGAGATAAAATTATATATTTTAAGAATATAATTCATTTTTTATTTATTCATTCTATTTCATTCATTCATTTTAGCGAGATCGTGCGCCGCCTCATCTCCGCTGAGGTGCGGTGTCAGTGTCGCGGCCCGCAAGCAGTGGAAGCTCTTTTGTTTTCAGTATTACACTACTTTTTGACCGCACTAATGTGGAGAGGCGGCGCACGGTCTCGCTAAAATGACGATATCTTCGGACCTATAAGAGTCTCCAAGATTTTTTTTTAAGAAATAAGGAATCATTATATTGATATTTAAAAAATTAAAATGGGAGTATGTATGTATGTATACCATTAAGCCATTTCCCTTTCAGGGTAGGCGTGACACTACCCGATTCGGGTAGTGTTTCTAGGTGGATTGTTTTCTTTGTAGTTATAAATAACTACAAGTTTGGGCTCACCACACCCATAATATGCCAACAGCACACAGTATTCTCTAATGGTCACCCATCCAAGTACTAACCGCGCCCAACGCTGCTTAACTTCAATGATCTGACGAGAACTGGTTTTTTCAGCGCGGCATGGCCGTTGGACTAATTTACGAAAAATTAAATCAACAATTTTTGTTTTACTTTTTTCCAGGCAGAATTCTTTTTTTCATTCATTGTATTATATTCTTCAAATATATCATTTTATCTCTAGCATGTTCCAGTTTGATCAAAATCCAATTATCGTTTCCAGAAAGATCGCTAATTCAAAAAAATTTAACCCCAACATTCAACATGGACTAACTTCCGTAATTTTCAAATTTTTCGAAAATCCTTTGGGGCCGAAATTTCTCTTGTATAGCATTATAATTTTACGAAGTTTTATAAAAACCGAACAACCACCTCCAGATCTTGATATTTCTGACGTGTACTGGTCCTTTAGCATGATTGAAGACTACCACAAAATTTTTCCACGCGGGTTCTCTAGGTTTGCGCCACGTCCAAAGATGAGATGTTAGAGATACCGTCCTGTAAATTTAAGTTTTTTTCCACAACTTTCCGAATTCATAGCACAAGTTTAACTTAAAGTACAAAAAAACTTCTCTCGTGATATATGTTTTTTATAAAGGCAGGAATATCTGTACTAGGGGCTATTTGACGTGGAATTTTATAAGCTTTTTTACTGTTTAAAAAAAATGTCTAGCTTTACTTCGTACCGATATCTCGTGTTTCAAAGCCATCAGTGATTTTTAGTACCGCTCGTGCTAGCCATGTAGATAATTTCCAACGTAGTGTATTCTTTCTTTTTTCGGTCGGACAAAATTAAAGGGTGCCGCTCACCCCCTCTATTCACCAATAAGAATACCATTAGTTAAACCCTCTATTTCTACAAATATGAGACTGGGAGGCGTAATTTCCAATAAAACGAGTGAAAATTACAGGAACCTCTTTAAATCACTTCCCCGAATGGGACGTATGTATTTATCTTTTATTTTGACCTTCCCACCCCTTTTCAGCATGCCCCAAAGACCACCCTCTAAACGAGGATCAATTATTTTCTCGTATATTGGTTGTAAATATTAATTTTTCTACTTTCATATTCACAGATCATTTATTTTTTAATAGTCAAACTAAGCACTGTTATGCGTTTATTTAATAATTAAATAATGTGTAAACAATTTCCTTCTCTTTAACAACTCTTGTTTCTCATTTTATCGTAAATTATCAGTAATCTCACAACAGATAAACAAATTAGGCAATACATATAAAAAATCAATATATGGTCAAAAGGCGCAATTTTCATACTAACTTCAGTTTAAGAGGAATTTAGTGAGAAAAACAGAAAATCAATATAAAATATATTTGTGACAAATGTTAATAGAAAACGAGAAATTAATTAAAATTTTGAATATAATAATAGATTTTTAATTGATGAAAAGAAAATTGATTTAAACAAATAAATTATCATATTTAAAAATTTGTAATATGTGTTTAAAAATTCTAATTTTTATTTTATATAGAAATTGATAAACACAATATGGAAGGAATGACTTTCTTTATATTGTTTATCCAATTGCTTCGAATATCATCAAATCGTGAACTATTCCACAATACACGATCTAGATCTTCTTCATAGTCCCCACAAAGACAAATTACGGAATCAAGAATCCCTTTTCTAGCTCAACTACATAGCTCGTACATAATAATGCTTCGCACGAGTACGATTTGTAGAACCAATCCACTCATTACTTGCATGAAAAAATCTATACCATAGTTTGCCAGAACCTGTAAAGTATCTCTGAAAGCAAAGCGTGCCTAAGTTAAAGCCAACAGTTTTGAAAAATTCATCACAAGATTCCTTTATTTTTTTTTTCAAAGAGAAAAAATCAGAATGAGGAATCGGAGTATGACTTCCAAGTCCCTTTCTACAAGCTTCCTCAGCTAAATGATCAGCTTCCTCATTGCCTAAAATATTTTCGTGTCCACTTATCCAAACTGAGGTAATTTTTAAACCCACATTATATGCCAAACGAAATCGTTTCCTTATCTTAAAAATATAATAACTTGAAATAGCTTTAGGTTTTTGAACTAGAAACTGATGTAATGAAGTAAAGGGAGTCACTAAATATTGATGTCTCTGTATCCCTCACCATATCATCTTCTAAGGTAACATCAATGGTGAATAAAAATGCAGCTGACTCCAAAGTGAAAATAGAAGCAAATCCCACTATTGTATGCTGAATTTTATAGCACGACTATAAATAGCAAAACCTGCAAAATGACAAATGTCTGTGCGTCAGCCGTCAGTAACTAATAATAAATATTTCTTAAATTATACAGAACGGAAATTAAAAAATGTTTCATTACGATTCTATGATCTTTGTATAACTATTCCAATATGTATATTTATCAATTGTAGAAAATGGATGATCTGCATAAACACATTCCTAATATGAGAGAAGAGGTGAAGAATAATATTTCGAATTAGTTTTGCATAAATCTGAGAGATCATCTAAACTATCCAACAGTGGATGATCGTTTGAAGCAAAGACTTTTAGAATGCATTTGTTAGAGAGATAATCAAATTTGTGTATCAAAAGCAGAAATCCATATTGTGCTGGCATAACTCCAATTGGAATCAATTTCCTATTACCTAGAGCAATGACTCCTGTATTCAATTATACTACAAATGGTGGTTCTAATTATTTTTGTTAATCCTATTAGGTCGGCCCCCAACTCGTACGCCAGTCCAGGATCTCCTAGATATAACAGATATAACAGATGATTTTTCAGTTGAAATAGTTCTTCCTTTTTTCAAGAAAAAATTCTTAAATTTATCTAAGCACATCTGTAAACGGTTCTTGCACGGCTTAAGACACTTATATCTAAAAATAACAACTATACCATCAGAAAATTGAAGTAATGTGCAATTTCGAGGAAGCAATTCTCCCAATTCTCCCATGTAAATAATATCACCAACAGGAGTCAAAATGCTTTCTTGAGGTAGACCTTCGTTATGAACTTTAGGACCAGCTAGCTCCCCATTAATCTTGAATTAAATGTTTTTTCGATACGTAATATTATAAATAAATTGACATATTTGACTAGGCAATCCCAATTTCTTAAGAACTTTCACTACTGTATTCAGAATCTCATCATCAGGAGAAACGGTTCCTACCCAACGTTTCTGGAAAGACGCCCCAACAATCCATATGAAACAAATTAGACGAAACAAGTGTCAAATCTAGCACTGATTGCTTTCCACTTGGACGACGGACATAGGTGGGAAAGGCATTATTAATTGAACAAAATTTGAAATCGTCTATCACGTCACTCAGATAGGCCCCAGCAGGACAACACCTATCCGAGCCCCACAACTGATCCCACAATCTTAATACTTTCAAAAAAAATTGGACCACGTATTTAATGAAGTATTATTATTTCATGAAGGTACTCTATAAATGTTTACAAAAATCATAGGAACTTCAGATTTTTAATAGAAATGGTCATAGTTTTCAGCGATTCTGGTATATCAATCTGCCCTGAGATTATTAAAATATTGGAAAAAAATGATTTTGTCCTTGAGAAAGGTTTCAGAAAGTAACATTATATCAAATTTATCAGAAATAAAATATAAGTCCGCTTTCTCGGGGATAATCCCTTGGAAATTCCAATACAGAACTATAAACATTATTGCAGATCCATTCTGTTTACTAAGAGTGTCATGAGAAATATTCAAATCCGACTGAATTCTAATTTTTGGTCTACTAAGTTCATTCAAAATATTTTTCGGAAGAGAATGTTTAAGAAGATTAGTTAGAGGTGTAAGAAGTTTAATGATAGAATTAAGAGCTTATTCTTCATTTTGAGAACAATCGCTGTTAACCCATTAACGACGAAGAACTGCAATCTTTTTATTCAATTTCAAGCCTCATTATTATAATGAAGGAGTGGGAATTTTTAAACTTAAACCTTGTTCCCTACTATTTTCGGGTCGCTGAATCCTAATTCAGTGTCAGATTTTCGAAATTCCAGATGGCGGATCCAATATGGCGGCCAACATTTTAAAAAATGTTTGTAACTGGATGAAATTGTCCGTGAATAGGTTTTTGGAGTCACTGAATCCGAATCTAGTGTCAGATTTTCGAAATTCAAGATGGCGGTCAAAATGTTTGAAACTGTTTATTTTTTGCCATATTGGATCCGCCATCTTGAATTTCGAAAATCTGACACTAGATTCGGATTCAGTGACCCCAAAAACCTATTCACGGACAATTTCATCAAGTTACAAATATTTTTTAACATGTTGGCCGCCATATTGGATCCGCCATCTTGAATTTCGAAAATCTGACACTGAATTCGGATTCAGCGACCTCAAAAACTTATGTACAGCCACTTTCATCAGTATTCATAATGAAGTTAATTCGTTGGAATCTGAGTAAAGCATCCACACACCTATATTTTTTCAAAATTTTCATGTGAAAAATCACCATTTCGAAAATAATAACGACTTTTATGATGAAAACCAAAAGTGTAATATCAAAGAACACGATTTTTGTGCACCGATGGTTGAAGAAAGTTTTTTTGACATAAAAGCTGCCATATATAATTTTCTGGAGGTGATGTTTCAATTTTGAGCTGACATTCTGAAAGATCATACCCGAAAATAGTAGGGAACAGGGTTTTGGTTCACAAATTCCCACTTCTTAATTTTAATAATGAGGCTTGAAAATGAATAAAAAAATCGGAGTTCTTCGTCGTTAATGGGTTAAGAGAGTTTTGAGAGAACGATAACAGAGAAGATGCTGAATTTGACAAAACAAATTCATTTGGCAAATAACTTTTGGTTCTACAATTGTCCAAAGGAAAGTTATACGAAACTCTACCCACGCCCTGATTGTTCAGTGAACCTCTCCTCGATTTTGCTGCAAAACTACTAGTGAATGTTGACTTAGACGTGGATTTTCGAGAGTGAGAAGAATTTAGTCTCGATGGTGGTAGAAATATAGGTGGTTGTGATACCGTTTCCTTGTGAAGATCGTTTTCTCGAAAGCTAAAATGAGTTAGAATTCCCAAACTTGTAGAAATAGGGAGATTGAAGAAGTTGCGAGAATCATACCTTAAATCCTAAACATTAGTTCTATAGTGTTATTCGAATTTCTCTTTGCTCCCCTAACTTCGTTATCTTCATTTTCTCTCAAGCTAGGCGAAATTCCTAAGGCATGCTTTACAGCTTTGAAGTTAACATTATATGAATAAGCATAAACTCTAATGTCTCTTTGTTTCGCATATTCTGGAAAACAACGATCTTTTGCCTGGTGTTTAACTCCACAATTAATACAAAATGGGGAAGTGGTAACTCTAGTACAGTCTTTGATATCCTAATGAGCATCTCCCCCATATCTTGAGCAAATTGCTCTGGAGCAGCAGGCACTCTTAATGTGAGTGAAACGAAGACAAGAGTGGCAATGAACTACCGGAGAAATGTACACCTCAACCAGAAATGAAATACTAAAGATAGTTACTTTTGGAGGAATTTCAGAACTCCCAAAAATAATTTAAACCATTTTTCATAATTTTTAAACTAAATTTTCTTCTGTTTCATCAAAATGCTTACGCGAGAATCATTTAATATCAACGATTTTAGCTTGAGCCAATCCTACTACTTTTAGTTTTTATCTTATAATATGATCTTCGATTTCCATACTAACATTACGAATAATTCCTTTTCTAATCACTCTAATCATTGGAGCGAAAGCTATCCAACATTTTTCTTGAATTTTAGGGTTATCAATTACAGCATTAGTCGGGTGCCACGAACTCATCGGAACCTCCACTTCCCCAAAACTACCATTACTAATATCTCTGATTTAACTTTCCGTAATTGAATGTAGAAAACTACCCACTAAATTGTGATCTATGTAATTCAGATTTCACACGCGACAATTGTGGATGATGTTGAATGAAAATAACACATGCGCCCACATGACACTGATCATATTTCAACGCAGAATTAGGAATAGATTTGTTCGCATTCATAACCTTAATTTTTTCAGGGTTAACTTCCTCGATTCGCCTGTTCTTATTGCTCACGTCCAGATTTAAGTTACCTGAGGAAATTCCTTGATTCAACTGTCATTCCCTTGATAAAATCTGACGATGATCTGGTGGAAGATGTAAATCATCTCCTTCCTTAACTGATGGCAAATCATTAGGAACGATGGTAACGGAAGTTGAGGATTTTGATTGTTTTAAGGGGTCGGCATTCAACTTCTTGTTAGAAGATGTCTCCTCATCCTCCATTTCCATATCATAAATATTTTTTGGGGAACCCATGTTCCCCAAATATGCCAAATATTGCATCCTTGTTATGAATAGAAACAAGAGCACGCTTAAACGCAATGGCGGCTGACGCCGACCGGAAAAAGAATGCCACCTGAACTGATACACATGTGATTGATTTAATTGACGTCCATCCTTCTATGGCTTCACATAGCTTCAAAAAGACTTCGAAATTACATGAAATCACAAAAACTCAGATAAGTTTTTCTTATGATGCGAAGACTTTAATGGCTAAGCCCGAAATCATCAGTACAGTCAATTCAATTTTTTTTAATTGTTGAAACAAGTTTTTGTTATTTAAATGTAAATTTTGACTAGAATGAGGCAGAAAAATTGCGTTTTTTGCACAGTTTTTAACAAAACCCGTAGAATTTGTTGCGATGAAATGTTCTGAATTTGCACCTTCTTTGAGTAACTCGAGCTATTCAATTTAAATCGAAAATCAACATAAACGATTACATAATCAGTTCTTGTAAGTCAGAAAAAGTGAAAGTTCCGTCTGTTTTATCGAATTTTTTTTTCAAGAAATGGAAATTGTTTAAACTATTATGAGTAGTAATAAAAGTGCACCATCCTAGTATTCATTTTGGGCATCGTTACAAATTAAGCCATTCCTCCATACAAAATTCGAACTTTGCTTTCCTTAACCATCCTTCTCTACGTAGATCATGTAGCATCATGCAGTTCTGAAAAATGCAATTCTACCGACAAAATCAACTTTATTCTTTTTTTATTTGAATCTTTTTTTATTTTTGACATTTTTATTGAGATTTTTTCAGAATTTTCAAAAAGGCAATTTGGGTTTTTTGAATTCTGAACAGTATAAATCACAATTTGACAAATATTATAATTTTAAACGATGTATATTGCAAGAATTTATATTTAAGGTTCCCACTCTAAAAAAGGTTTCGATTTTACAATTATAATATGAAAATTATTCAGTTTGACGACAAGCTTAGACGCGTTCAATGTTTAATGCTTCCATTTTAAAAGGATGTAATTTTGAACATTTTTTTGTAATTTTAGTTAAATTGTAAATGTATACAATTGAACATTCTTCAATGTTTAACAGTGATAATCTCAGCATGAATTCATTTTTAGACCGGAAATCTTATAGAATCTTATCTTATAAAGTCTGTCCAATCACCTAATATTTCTATGATTCCAATAAAAAATTTCAAAGTTTTGAGTTTTAAATTTTCAAGTTTCAAATAACTGAACAAAGTTGATCAAATATTTAAAGGATATAGTCATTTTATTGCGTTCGAACCACTTGTGTTATTCCTTTGCCATCCTTTTTGTTATCAATTTTGATAAGAACTGAATTGAAGTAAAGTGTTTATTATTTTTGAAAACCACTACAGTGAACTCTCACTTATTCTAAGTCTCTCACGTTAAGGCCGTAGCCAGATAATTTGGGGGGGGGGGGATATACAGCAAGCAAAAATTTCAGGGAGGGGGATATGAAGAAGCATGTATGCGCAAATGCAAGGACATTCGCATGCTTAAAGCGCGCGCATCAACGCAAGGCAGGGGCACCCAATGAACGTCACTTAACAAAATCACCCCACGACTCGCGGTAAAGGTGGGGGCCCCTGCAGACTTGGAATATCCGAATGTTTACGTTCTCAGCCCTTGGAATAAGTGAGAGTTCACTGTACGATGATAAATGACATAAAACAGCATATGAATAGGTACTATTTAATATTCTCCGTCGAATCCAATATCACTATTTTTTTGTGAATCGATATTACCAACAAATTGTTAAAACCATTGTTTACATTAATTATATCTTTGGGCTTGCGTGATGCGAGGTGATGCAATTCAAATAATCATTAACAATTGCAACTTTGTAATGGTCAGAATGTGCTTACCAATCGTTGAACAGTTTCTATAATCAGCTGTTTTACATTCACGTAATGAATTCCGTAATGATCTACGAAACGCTGAGCGAGTCTCGTTTTTCCTGCAGCGGGAGGTCCAAGAACAACAACCTGAAATAAGATATAAGATATAAAATGAAATAAAATCATGTGCTTTCTAGCTATCTACGTACACGAGGTCTGTTCTAAAAGTATCCGACCTTGTGGTGTACCAGGAGTAAGTGTTAATTCTAGTCAATGGCGATCATATATCCCCTTCAAAGTACTCCCTTTTGGAAGCCACAACCTTCATCCAACGATCCTCCCACCTTCGAAAGCACTTCTTAAAGTAACCTATCGGTATAGCTAACGGCTGCTTCGTAGCATTCTTTTTATTTCATCTACGTCTTGAAACCCTTTCCTTTTAGAGGATACTTCAATTTGGCAAACAGCCAGAAATCACAGGGAGCCAAGTCAGTATTGTTTTGGGGCTGCCGAAGTTATGTATGGTCGTGTTTCACCAGAATTTGCTGAATAAGCTGCGAGGAATGGACAGGTGTGTTGTAGTGGTAAGAGACCCTGTCGACAGTTTCCCACAAATCAGGCAGTTTCCTTCTTATTGCGTCACGTAATCGATTCAGAACTTCTGGGTAATACTCTTTCCTTATCATCCGACCTTTTAGAGCGTATTCATGGTGCGCAACACCTTCCTTGTTCCACATGTTATAGTGCTTTGGCCCTTGTGGTCCCACCAGAGCAAGGGTCACTTTCCACTGGAGTGCGACCACTTTTGTCTTTACCAAACCACTCTTTAATTCAAGTATCACTCATACTCTCATGGGCATACACTTTTCGAATCATAACAATGGTTTCATAACTAGGTAGAAAGTTGGAACACAAGGTCGGATACCTTCCGGACAGACCCTGTTATGTCGAATACAGTTTGTAAGGCTTTCTGAAGAGAGCAATCATTACACTCTCACACTGTAGGGTGAAAAAAGTTTTTTAGGTGAAATTCGCCTTGCGCTTAAAATTTTGATCGAATGGAAGCAATTTTTAATGCAATTGAACTGAATTTAAAAAAGATTTGTTACAAAGTTTAAAAAAATGTTTGTCCAACACCCGCGATCGAAATGCGACTTCGAAGGCTCGTCTCGAGACGACTAAGTTGTCAATTCCTCAGTTGATGACGTCACAGTCGTTGAAGTGAGTTTATTTTCTCCACCAGTGGGAAAAGTACTCACTTCGACCACTGTGACGTAATTCAGTTGAGAAATCGACAACTTCGTCGTCTCTCGACAACCGCCTCAGCCGCATTTCCATCGCGAGTGTTGGACAAAGTATTATGTGAACCTAGTGGGAGATGGCGATTCGACACGTGTGCTTGCCGAGCTCGCTGCACTCGCGCGGTAAACTTCACACTCGTCTAGAATCGCCAACTTCTCCCACTCGATGCAACAATATACTATTTTATAGTCACATTTTTTTAGTGGGCTCTATCAATTCAGTTCGCATTTGAAAGGAAAAATGAGAAAAATGGGGAAAAGATGCGATTAGTAACAAGATTGTGAAGCCTGCGATATATACAACAATTTTTTTTATGATTTACAGACTAAAGACTAATAGTTTAAATGAACATTAAAGCTCATTTTTAGGCTGCGTCTAGTCATTCCGAAAAATTCGGGGAATTGCAAAAGGGGATGGACCTGGACGTGTCGAATATTCGGGACGACTAGCTAAGCTTCTGAAAAATATTTGACTACTCATCCCAAATTTCAGGACGACGAAACACTTTGTAATTTTTAATACATTAAAATATTTGGTTGGAAAATGAGAATTTGGCTTAGAAAATAAACTTAATTTTACACTATCCTTTTTAGTTCAGGACTACGCCACACTTTAGGCCCTAAACTGAAGTTAGTTAAAAAAAAAAACAAGCTGAAACCAATGTAAAGTTCATCCTCACAAACTTTTCCCCAGATTTCATGTCCAAACAGTTTAACTTAAAAATTATTTGAATTATTGAAAAGTTTAACTGGTCAAGCCCGGAGCACTAATTTCCTGACACGGAAAAGAATTTGTGGCACAAATAGAAAAATACTGAAAAAACAAATAACAAAACTAAAATATTAAGGTAATTTTTGTTTTTGGTACTACCAACTGTAACATCCGTTCACTGATTTTTATCTTCAACTTATCTACGTGACGTCGTAAGTTTCAGATGTCATAAAAAATCGAAACCTTAAGTCAAAATTGTTCGTTAGTAAGAAATTCGAAGAAATAAAACAAGCTTTAATCAAAGTCTTAAAAACATACAGAATTTTAAAAACTAGTTCTGCTATTAATTCCACATACTTTCATTGCAAATAGGCCCTTATAATTTGTTTCATTTCAAGGTGATCTGTTGAGTCAATGATAAATTTTTAACCTCTGATGTCAAAATTAATCCTATTTCATTAGCGCCATATTCATACATCAAGGATAAATATCACTGGTTGAGCTATACATTTTTTTCCATGTACATTGAAGACATGCAAAATCAATTAATATTGATGTTTCTTACTTTAACAGGAAATAAATTTCTATATAACTTGTATTCTTTGACAATCGCGTCCAGGTTTTCTTGAAATGGTAACTCGTGGTACCACTCAAGGTTCTGATCAACTATGTACACTGGATCTATCCTTATGTTCGCCGTTATCATATCGAAGTTCCTTTGTGAAACATCAGGCAGTAGGAAAGCTTCCGCGTTGGTAATGCTTTTCACTTTGCCTGTAGTAAGGGCCCTGCTAAGTTTCTGAAATTCGTTTTAAATCATCTCGTTATCAAGAAACTTGCTTTGCCTGATACATAACTAAGGAATAATAATATTTAGATTCATTGTATCTACATTCTATAATGCTATTCTAGTGTACAACGTTTGCGTCAGAGTTGACTATACGTTTCTACGCTCCTGATCTTCGACGAACCATGAACAAAATGCTTTCTATAGAATGTGATTTTTCATGGGAAAAAATTGTTCTCAATGACCTAGAAGAGGCAAGCAATTTATAAAGCGTTGAATAATAATCAGTAATATTTTCCAACATTTTTATCCTAAATGTGGTGTATATATGGGAGCGTATGTCTATAACTCTATAAACTTTCACTTTTATGCCCCTCAAAGATATTAAAGTAATTTTAGTAAATTGAATAGAAATTTAGGTTTCGGGATATCTATTACAGTGTAAAGTATACTGTCAAAATGCTTATAAATAAAATAATACTTCAGATTAAAAGTAATTAAATTTTGAATGTTCGATTTTTAATTAAGTCAGCTTGTCTCGAGCCACATTTTCTTATGCTTTTTATGCTTAAAAACGATGGCGACACAAGATCAGATTATAAAACACAGTACGCATTTAAAGTTCACATGGTTTATTTGAAGAAGCAAGCAATTACACGTTAAAAAACTATTGGAAGATAAGATTAAAGTAATAATAAAGGGAAGAAACTAACCTAAACTATTGTGTGCATTTGCTTTGCAAAGGAACAGTATTTCTGAAAAATAAATCGTCTGCGTACAAAATTTAAGAACGACCGATATTACCATGATACTTCTTGAAATATAACTTAAAGTTTTTGAACAGTTTAAAAATACCTGATCGTGATTCTTATTCACCCTTCTGTGACTTTGCTTCTCGAAAAACCATTTCGTTTAAGGATTTTATTTTCATTTTCAAATTTTCATCCACCGACAGTCAAATGCTTTTAAATAAGAATGAGATCCGATAGATCGTTATCTTTCGCATAATTAAATATTTTAAAGACAGTATTTTTCGTCTGTCGAATTACAGGATATCATTTATATGTACCTTCCGCTAATAAAATTAAATTTTCAATATTGTATCCACAAAACTTTTATCATTAATTTTTTTATCGAAAAGTGAAAGGTTCGAGGCATATGCATATGGACCGAATTAATTTAAAATCAGGCAGGCATTGCAACCTTAAGGAACAGGATCATTTGCCTCTTAAATATGTTTGTGGGTGATTCAAAACCAATCTATTTAGATTATTACATTTTCACAAATAGGAAAAAGAAACAATCCAAAAATTTTATAAACTTCTAAAATTGCTCATATTTAGTGCTATCTTCTTTAAAAAATTTTCAATAAAAAGATTTCTTTTAAAAAATGTAGGTAAAAATTATTTAGACTCAATTAAAATAAATCAGAAAATATGCATAAACAAACCCTGCAGATTGGAAACGAATCATTTGTTTAGTGTCTCTATTTTAAAATTTTTAAATTAAGATCGATCCGAATTTTATTTTATCATGAATAATTTTATGCAAAATGAGCATGAAAAAGATTCAGAATTAAAAAACAGACTTCTAAACTACCTCACTTTTCGGCTCATTAGAGACAAAAATAACCAAATGAAAAAAGAGGGAGAAAAGGAAAAAAAGTCAACCAAAACCAACCTCTCACTTTTTTCTTTATCCGTCTTTTCTATACTACCAGGGAACCAACATGTTTCGGAGTCAATTTAGACTCCCTCAACAGGGATTATTTATAGGAAAACTACAAGGTATGATAAATATATTATTATGCTAATTGAAAAAATCAGAAACATAATACCTGCAAATAAACATAATATCTATACGTGTACACTCACATACATACAACGCATATTACTTTTTAAAAAAGATTACTTAATATAATTTTGCATTCATTAGTGAAATACTGACTAAGATATATAAAAATTATTATTTATACTACGATTAAACAGCTGTTGAAAGAACACCGTCACAAAAAATTGTTGAATTTTGTTTTAATTTATATTAAAAAATTATTTTAAATGAAAATATCACTAACCAAATTTACGCGGTATCTTTATCTTTATGCGGACTGTCAAAAATGTAAGATTTATTGATGTAAAATTTTATCATTACATTTTCAGTTAAAATAATTAATTTTCAACCAAGAAAAGGAGAATTTTCAAGGAAATAGTTAAAGTTTCAACCAAACTGATGAATCTTTGATCAAAAAATGAATTCTCAACAAAAATTGTAATACTTGATATTTCTACAAAAAAATAGTTTCATTTTCAATAAAAAACTGTTAAATTAAATTTAAAAAAACGAATTTTCAACATAGCTACATTTTTAGTGAAAAAATTTATGTTTAACAAAAAAAAATCGAATTTTCAACCGAAGAAATGAACCTTTAACTCAAATGAGGCATCTACAATAAAAAGAATACAAATTATTAACCAAATAGTTGAATTTTCAACGCAGAAGAAGAATTTTCTACCGAAAAAGACAAATTTTCAATAAAATAGATTAATTCGCCACAAAAAAAATTGTTGACGAAAAATTGAATAGTTACATTTTTTGTTGAAAATTTTAGTTTTTAATGAAAAACTACTTTTCAACCAAAAAGATTAACTTTCTACTGAAAGAGAATAAATTTTAACAAAATACATGAATTTTCAACCAAAAAGTTTAATTTTCTACCCAAAAAGACAATGTTTTGACAAAATAGCTAAATTTTCAACTAAAAAAGATAGATTTTCAACAGAAAATAGAATATTATTAATTGATGTTACGGTTTTTGACCAGCGAAATATACTAAATGTTAATGTTTTTTGTCTACTAGGTTTAAATTAATATTTTTTGAATATTGATTGTTAATTTTATAAGTTGTTATATATATTATAAGTTATTTATCTAGCGGAGCTAGAGGAATTTTTTTACAACTTACGAAATTAACAATAAATATTAAAAAAATATTGATTTTCGACCTAGTAGACAAAAAACATTAACATCATATTATTTAGAAAATAGAATAGAATTATTTTCATTTAGAGAAATAAGTTTTGTAAACTAATTTTCAACCAAATAAATGGAATTTCAACCAAAAGGATTCATTTTTACCAAAAAAGAATCATTTTTAACAAAATACATGCATTTTCAACCAAATATTTTAATTTTTATTGGAATTTTCAACCTAATCGTTGAATTTTCCACCAAAAAAATATATAGTGTAGTAGTGCTTTATTTGTTTGAGAATCATCTGATTCATACAAATAAGTTACAGTTTAATTCTGAAACTAACTGTTGATCTAATAAATAAAAACAAAAACTAAAATTAAAGGTTGATGATAAACATTACCCCAGATGAGATAAACCGTACTTACAACGAAAGCAAATCAAAAAACCTTGAACTATGTAATTAATTATATTGCTCATTCGTGAAACTTACTAAAAAAAAAACATAATAATTTTGTTGACAGAATTTTTTTCAGGGTTATCTAGAATATTCAGCCAGGCATTCCTTATCTTACACATATCCCTACTTTCGCTTATACATGAAAATCTTATAGTTTAAAAAAATTGACATTCTACTCAAAGATGGTACACAGCTGCAACTAAAAAAGATAAATTTTCAACGAAAAATAGAATAGTTTAATTTTTAATTAGAGAAATTAGTTTTTACCCAAATAAAATTAATTTTCAACGAAATAGGTAAATTTTCAACAAAACAGACGAAGGGACGTTTTTTCAATACGAATTTTCCAGTATTGAAACTCATTAAGATCGTAATTATTCCAAAGCTTTCAATTTAGACATTAACAATTTTTATCAACCGTTCAACTTTTGAGATGAAACCGCTGAATCGAGAAGCTTCGTTTAAGCTATAAATCAGCTTGAAATCTCTATCCAGAACCGAGATAATTATTTTTTACATTTTTAGCTCTACTAATTAAAGCAATCAATAAATTAAAGTAAAACAAATTGCCATTTGTTAATTACATGTTACTGAACACTCGTAAATTTTTTCAAATTCATGGTTTTGAACGTGTGGAGGACTTCAAAGTCGACGTAGTGAAAGTTTAGGCTTATTTCTCCTGTTTTTTCACACATTTTGTGTCACAGGAAAGTCAAAAAAATTTTGATGAAAATCAAACTGACGTCATTTGATACGTATAATGTTGAAGAATATTTCTGTCTCTGACTCAACATTCTGCGATTTTGTCTCGCCGAGTAATAAAACTTCAAAGCCACACGGAGAAAAAAACCACACTGTTATAGTAGGCTGAGCTCTTAATATTACAGCATGGAACTTGATGTGCGAAATTGGTATGAATTTCTACCAATATTGGCATCAGGTTAGACATTTTTAGCATTAAATGTCCTATACCATAAAAGAATCAAGCGCATGCCGTTATTGCTGGAGTCACATGCCCTTAGAGCAGTTGTGCCTTGCGAAAATAGCTCGAACTTCGCCTTGCTACGGTTGTAAGAAAACTCATCCTATTAGAGTATGAGTACTCTTACAAAAGAGATATTAGGCCACGCCTACCGGCGCTTGCGCGTGACCTAATATCTCGTTTGTAAGAGTACTCATACTCTAATAGGATGAGTTTTCTTATAACCGTAGCAAGGCGAAGTTCGAACTATTTTCGCAAGGGATAACGGCTTTAAAAGCATGAAGCTTTGTACTTTTTTAGGATAAAGGGATTCCTGCTTAAAATGAATGAATTTTGTACCAAGATAGCAAGAATGAAACCTACGACAAAAGCATGACTAGTGCTCTTACTATTATAGGCATATTTTTTTCTCCGTGCAGGTGTCAGGACTTTTGAATCGAACTTCAATCTCTATGGCAAATGTCACTTACTAGGTTTTTCTGTTGGACAGCCGACATATATTTGTGAACTTTTTTCTATTTTTCTACAGTCTTAAAAATTTTTTTTTCTAAAATTATACAATATAGATTTATTACCAGATAGATATAAAAAATCCTCTGTACCTTAACCAATACTTTTTGTGAACACGGCTGTTGTTCGACAGCAACAACGTAGCGTTTATTAGGCCACTCTTTCAGAAACATTGATACAATTCTTGAAAATGATAGTATATATTTAAATTAGATTCACATATATTATAAAAAGTGCTCATTGAGAAAAAACAAGATTTAGAAAAACAAGAACATACGATACCAAATCTTGAACATGCAGCAACGGAATGATGTTATTACCACGTCCAAAAATGGGTAAAAATGGTTGATTCATCCATCCCATTTTGAAGAGAAAATGAAGAGGGCTTTCATCATACCCATAGGTAATTCCGGAACATAGAATTACTGTTTTCAACTTCTTAGCTATATTAGAACGTTTTTTTACTGCCATTACTTCTCTCTCGCAACGAATGTGCTCTTTAAAGTTTGGATGGGATTTTCGCTTTCTATAGTCGGCCTCCGTAAAAGGCATATTTGGATGTTCCCGGTTCAAGGGTTTCGTTAAAGCCCAGGTCATTATTGTGGAGATCAAAATAAAGTAGTGAACTTCCTCACTGCTTTTGAAGCTTTTTGGCTTATCCCTTTCCATGGATTCCAATACTTCAACGATCTCTATAAAATTGTATATTAGCGTTAAAGACCAGCTCTAGCTTATCATTCTTAAGCGATTTCGATGTTTTCAAACAAAATTTGTGTGAAACTTACAACAATTAAATAAATTTAAATTTAAATTCTTTTTTTTCTTATATGTTTTTTAAGTATCAGCATTGAATGAACGAGAACATTTATAAGTTATTTTTTCGAATTTATCCTAATGATACTTTTTTTTGTATAAATGAATAATCTCAAAAATTTAGACCTTTTGAAAATATGATTTTTAATGTTGTGTATTCTCTTCCCGTATATTATGCCAGACTTTAATTTGAAATGGAAAATAACCTTCATCTGTGATAAAGATCACCCTTAAATTTTCTATTCCAGAATCTCTTGCCGGAGATGAATGGTTAAACTTGTTGTAGTTCATCATAAGTTCTTTGGAATTCATCATAAATTCTTTGTAATTTAATTACGTTGACGATAAAATATGCCGGAAGAGTAAATTAAAATGCGGCATATTTTTGCGGAAGGCCATAATCGACCTATTTTTAGTCGCCGAAGAAAAGACTTGAATAAAGTTGGTGTGCATGAAAAGTGATGCAGTTAAACTAAAAAAACATAAACAATAAGGATAAGATTAAAGATGATTCTTATAAACAAATACTTTGGTGACGAGCTCGACGGCAGAAAAAAATTATTTGTTGACTAAAAGTGTTTGAGTACAGTATGAAAATAGTACTTGTAACAAATAATTACAAAATTAAAAAAAATTACTATTGCTATTCACATTTTAATAAACAAATACTACATTTTTGCAGCCTTTTTATATTGATATTCTCATCAACGCTATCCAAAATTATTTACATTTGCTCAGAAAGAAATTCTCTTTTCGACTAGACAATATTCCAGGAAACTAAATAGTAATATTCCATTTACATAGAAAGTCATTGACTCTCAATATTGTTTTTGTTTTTAGCAAATTATTAAATACGTATTGATTTTTCGCTTAGAGAAACATTATTCATCATACAAATTAAAAATTTGTTTAAAGTGCTAAATGAGTACTAAAAATTATGAAGATTATATTTCCATCGTTGTTTATAACATAAATTATGAACAAAATTTTAAACGTAGTAATTTTCACGCAGAAAAACATTTTTTCGTCTACTATATCATGTTTTAGATAACCAAATAGTAGTTTTTCATCAAGAAAATGAGTATTTGTTACTTAATTGTTATGGTTGCTAACAAATTATCAAAAAACAAGATGATTGTATTCCTAAAACAAAAAGAAACATTCCGAATTAATTCGAATTGCTTGATTACTGCGAAAATTGTTCAACCTATTTAAGTTTATCTCTTATTATTTCTTTTTTTTCTTTATTTTCTTTTTTTTGCCAACGGTGATACCATGATGGGTGACCATTCGAGAATACTGCGTGCTGTTGGCCCACCGTGGGTGTGGTGAGCTCACACTTGTAGTAGTTATTTACTACAAGAAACTATCCACCTAGAAACACTACCCGAATCGGGTAGTGTCACGCCTACCCTGAAAGGGAAATGGCTTGATGGTATTTCTTTTATAAATAGCAGATGCAATCTGGTGGTTACAATTTCTAAATTCTTACACATTTGCATAAAATTTGATACATTTCCTCAATGTAAAATTACTATTCATTTGTGTAGAACATAATACAGTAGACAAAATGAATTTTTGTTGTGTGAAAGTGACTTGCTTCGAATTTTTGAATAATTCATTTCATTAACAACAACAAGAATATAATGCTCATAATTTTATGTGATTATATTTAGCACTTTAGAACATATTTTTAAATGGTTTCTTGAAAAAATAATTTTTGTATGTGCAAAAAAATGTTGAATTATAAATATTCAATAATATTTTCATATCAATATTAATTACTTATCAGCGACAAATTTTTTTAATGGGAAATTATTATTTAGTTGTGTATAATTTGTTATAATAGACTAAACAATTTTTTTCTTCGTGAAAAGTACTAATTTTTCAATTAACTCATAATTTATGTTATTAAAAATTAGAAGGATATAACGTTTATAATATTCTGTGATTATTTGTCACTATTGAATATATTTTGAATTTATGCTATGAATAATAAGAATGATTAACTTTCATAATGTTCTCTGTTCATTCTTCGCTTTAGAACATATTTTTTATTACTTTTAAAAGAGAACCAATGTTTATCTGTACAAGAAATGTAAAAATATATGTGAATTTAATTTTTTTTTTAATACCAATAACAACTTAGAGTCAACGATATATTTTTCCAATAGAAAATTACCATGAAGTTGTGTAAAACATAATATAGTAGACAAAATAATTTTTTTAGCCTGTTAAATTCATGATTTTTTATTTTTTTTTTAAATAATGTATAGGTATTATTAACAATAAGACAAATTTAACTTTCTTAGTATTCTGTGATTATTTATTATTTGAGAACATATTTTTAATTAGTTTTATGAGAAAACCAATATTGATGCTTGCAAAAAATGCAAGAAGGAATATATATATATATTCAATTATTTGTTAATAAAATAACAATTAGGAGTTAATGACACATGTTCCTAATGCAATATCAATATTTAGTTGTCTGGAATACTGTTTAATAGAAAATAGATTTTTTTCGATGTGAAAATATGTAGTTTTTATATTTTCTTACAGTTTTTATTATGAACATTCACTAAAATATTTTTATTTTAAAATTCTAGTCGATAGTTATTAAATTAATAACGAAAATGCTATCAATTTAATATCAACTGAATTTCTCTATATCTCTAAGTTAGAAGATAAAGGACATTATTCAAGCCTTGGCGAGCTTTGCATATTTTCGACAAGACTGCTGGCGCAGTAATTACACTCTCAGCACGTACACCAGCAGCAATCCCCACAGCGCAATAAGATCCATAAGATCACATTTCTATAGAGAGAATACAAAGAGGCCTTCCTTGGCATATTGCTGTGTTAAGAAAATCAAGCTGATATCAGCGCAAGTTTCGCATTCAAAGGGAATGCGAAACAATCCATCTTAATCTGTCCAAAACCAAAAAATCTAACAAATCTGAGTACTTTCAACTCCGTTATTTATATCGACATTATCTCACCTGAATCCTATGTCTCCGAAAATAATTAATTCGGGTCCAACCAGAATAAATCCGAATTATTTGCAAAATTCAAACCTTTCCAGTCCAAGTGAATACGACATCTACCAAAACATATTCACTTCCACAGAGAAAACTGGGGGTATGAAGTGTTTCAGGTAATGTGCGAAGTGGGGTAATAGAGAGCCAAGTAACTGCGTCTGGGATAAATATATAAACTCATTGTGGGAGTCAAACATTTTTCCGGCATACTCTGCTAGAAGTAGCATGTTACAGTAGCAGATCTTTGCCGAGAGATATATTTGTGACGCCACGGTGAGTTTACCCTAGACACAGTTACCCCGATGGTTGTTACCACACTTCGCCCATTACCTGCAACGCTTCTTACTCCCAGTTTCTCTGTGCTGTTCCTGTCTGGTTGAATCTGGTTCTATGACGAAAACGTGTTCTGCTTCAATCCATCTCAATCCGACCTCTAGCAAAGAAGAATTTTTGCTGATCCAGACTAACAAGGTGAAACTAAACCCTTCAGAATTTTGATTGGATTTATACTCCTCTCAGTAATAGGCAATTGCCAAACTTATAATCTGCTAGAGTAATAATATATGCGCTTTTTAGGTGTACTCAAGAAAAACGTCAAAAAACTTCAAAAATTCCCCAGCTTCCTCCCCACAATTTACGCGCAATCGGCCGTTTCCAAACTTCAAAAATTCCCCAGCTTCCTCCCACAATTTACGCGCAATCGGCCGTTTCCAAACTTCAAAAATTCCCCAGCTTTTACCAATTTTTTCTCATTTTCATTTACTCTGAAGTTTATTCAAATCAAGCTAAAATATTCATTTTCAGCCGTGTTTTCATATGAAAAAGTGCCATATGTAATTTTTTTGTTTAAAAATATCCCTCACTACTCTAATTTGAAAATACTATAATTATCATAATAAAAGGAAATTCATTTGATTTATATTCTATTTTCATATGATTTTGTTTGATTATGTCTTTATATTTGAATATTTATTTTATTTTTATTATACTATTTTAATATATTTTATTTTTATCTCACATGAAAAATATAATAACCATAAAATTAATGTTGAATTGCAATAAAAAAAAATTTGAATGAAAAAATGGGAAAATTTTCCCGCAGAAGGAAACAAACCGAGACTATGCGGTTACAAACTTAAAGCGCTATCACGTGATCTAACCGGGAATTGAAAGACTCGCATCGCGGTCCATGTAACGTGCGTCAATTTTTAACAGTTTTTCTTTCGAAAATGACTGAAAAGCAGATCTTATTACTTAAGGACAAAGAAAATAAATCTTCGAAAATAAATCCCTTCGAACGTCTCATGAAGGCGGAAAGGTACCCCTCTGATTGATCACAAAAATAATGTTGGCCAAACCCATACCCCTTTTCCAACGTCTCGTGGGGGGGGGGGGGAGTTACCCCTTTGACTAGTCACAAAAATAATGTTGGACAAACCCCGTCCCCTTTTCCAACGTCTCGTGGGGGCGGCATGCACCTCTTAACTGGTCACAAAAATAATGTTGGTCACAGCCTGACCCCTTTTCCCACGTCTCTTGGGGACGGGCAGGCACTTCACAAATTTGGTGATTACATAATATTTGGAGGAGTAAGAATGCAAACAAAATTCCGAAGGGAGTAGGTTCTCCTTCTAGGTGAATCCGACTTTTGTGAAAAAAATTAATTTCCTTCCAATCCGATGAATCCGACCTCTGTCAGAAATTTAATTTTAATCAAATCTGATTAAATGAATATTTTACGATAGAAGTTTATCCCGTTTCAATCGGAATAAATCTGACCTCTATAGGGGAGACCAACCTATAGTAAATAATGATCCTACAGTAGATATTCAATAATTGAAAATACTAATGTATGTGAAATAGTTAATTTATTGTAAATATTAGTTAAGACGCAATACTTTTAATATATTAAAATAATAATTGGTTATTTTACTTATATTTGTGTTTATAATTAAGGATTATCTACTGTAGGAACATTGTCTATTGTAGGATGGCCTCCACTACTCAAAAATCCATTTTGATCCTATTGGACCTTTACCGAAAAATTTGTTCCGATACTTTCCGTTTTCTACCAGGCTGAATGATTTTCTAAATAATTCAATGAATTTACAATGAGTACATTCTGAATAAATAAATAATAAATACTGAATTCTTTTTAATTTTAAAACTTTTCACATTGTTAATTTTTATCGCGCATGAAATTGGTGATGAATTTTGAAGATAATTATATACTAATCATTATTATTAATATTACTTTTTGTAAAGAGTTAAATTGACAACGGTGTGTATAATGCATTATTTATTACCCTGTAGCACCCACAGGGCTTCCTCAATTTCACTGTCATCTTCAGTTATATCATATATAACGTAACCACAGTTGATCATCTCCTTTATAAAATCTTTATCATGTTTTTCCTCCCTCACAATCAATCTTACATCTTCAGGTATTTTATACTGGAAATCGAAAAAAATTCACAGTTTTCATTCTACAATCACCTGCATTTTTACATTGATCTCGTTTTTGATATAAATTCCTTATTTGAGTATTCAGACAAAATATTTAACTTTTAAAATATACTATACTTTTACCTATACTTTTTTCTGTGCTCGTGAAATCATCATACGTACATGTACTTCGTTTCCTATAATACTCTTTCATGACGGTATAATCAATAAAAAATCAAAGTTTCATTAATTGTACGGAGTGGATAGACTGACAGTACCAACAAAAAAGTTCTCTGCCGGTACTGGAAATAAAGACCTCTACCGGTACCGGTAAAAAAACATATTTCCAGTATACCGAAGGGACTGTCAAGCATTTTAGAGTAAGGTCATGTGATTTAGGAGTTATTTTGCACATATTTTGGCTCTTGACGCTTTATGTGGAACATTTTATGTATATATCGCACTTTATCATCGATTACCGAATCAAGAATTACGAGTACCGATTTATGGGGGCAGGAAGGCACCCCTGTGACTGGTCACAGAAATAAAGTTGGTCAAAATCCTACCCCATTTCCAATGTCTCGTGGGGGCGGGCAGGCACCTCTTTGACAGGTCACAAAAATAAGGTTGGTCACACCCCTACCCATCTTCGAATGTCTCATGAGGGCGGAAAGTTACCCCTTTGACTAGTCACAAAAATAATGTTGTTCAAACCCATACCCCTTTTCGAACGTCTCGTGGGGGCGGCAGGCACCTCTTAACTGGTCACAAAAATAATATTGGTCAAAGCCTGACCCCTTTTTCAACGTCTCTTGGGGACGGGCAGGCACTTCTGTGACTGACCACAGAAATAAGGTTGGTCAAACCCCTAAAACTTTTCCAATGTCTCGTGGGGGCGCGAAGGCACCCCTCCGACTGGTCACAAATATAATGTTGGTCAAACCCCTACCTCTTTCCAACGTCTCTTGGGGGCGGGCAGGCACTTCTGTGACTGATCACAGAAATAAGGTTAGTCACACCCCTACCCCCCTTCGAACGTCTCATGAAGGCGGAAAGGTACCCCTCTGACTGGTCACAAAAATAATGTTGGCCAAACCCATACCCCTTTTCCAACGTCTCGTGGGGGGGAAGTTACCCCTTTGACTAGTCACAAGAATAATGTTGGTCAAACCCTGTCCCCTTTTCCAACGTCTCGTGGGGGCGGCATGCACCTCTTAACTGGTCACAAAAATAATGTTGGTCAAAGCCTGACCCCTTTTCCAACGACTCTTGGGGACGGGCAGGCACTTCTGTGACTGATCACAGAAATAAGGTTGGTCAAACCCCTAAAATTTTTCCAATGTCTCGTGGGGTCGCGAAGGCACCCCTCCGACTGATCACAAAAATAATTTTGGTAAAACCCCTACCTCTTCCCAACGTCTCGTGAACACGGGAAGGCACCTCTTTGACTGGTCACAAAAATAATGTTGGTCAAACCGTACCCCTTTTAACGTCTTGTGTGGGCTGGAAGCCCCCTTTCACTAGTCACAGAAGTAATGTTGGTAAAATCTCTGCCCCTTTCTGAAGTATTATGGGAGCGGGAAAGAACCCCTTCGACTGGTCACATAAATAATGATATTCCAATCCCTACCCTTCCCAACGTCTCGTGGGTGCAGGAAGGCACTTCTATCTGGCTAGTCACAGAAATAATGTTTGTCAAACCCCTACCCTTTTCCAACGCCTCGTGGTGGCGGGGAAGCACCCAGGTGATGAATTACAGAAGTAATTTTGGTAAAACTCATGCCTCTTTTCAAAGCATTATGGGCGCGGGATGGCATCCTTTTGACTGGTCACAAAAATAATGTTTGTCAAATCTCAACCCCTTTCCCATTTCTCGTGGAGGCGGGAAGGCCCCCCTTTGACTAGTCACAAAAATGATGTTGGTCATACCCCTACCCCTTTTCAACGTCTCCTGGGGGCGAAAAGGCATCCCTGTAACTGGTCAACGAAATAATATCGGTAAAACCCCTGCCCATTTCCACAGTCTTGTGGGGATTTAAAGGCACCACTTTCACTGGTCATAGAATTCATGTTGGTCAAACACCTGCCCCTTTCCGAAATATTATGGTGGCACGAAAGCACCTATGTGACTGATTACAGAAATAATTTTGGTCAAACACTTACCCCTTTCCAAAGTTTGGTGTGGGTTGGAAGGCACCCTAATGACTAGTCACAGAAGTTATGCTGGTAAAATTCCTGCCCCTTTCCACAGTATTATGGGGGCGGGAAAGAGCCCCTTTGACTTGTCACAGAAATAATGATGGTCAAACCCCTACAACTAACCCATTTCTCGTGGGGGGAAGCACTTCTCTCTGAATGGTCACAGAAATAATGTTGTTCAAAACCCTACCTCTTTCCACAGTCTCGTGGGGGTTAAAATGTACCAGTTTGACTGGTCACAGAAGTCATGTTCGACAAATCCCCACCCCTATCTTTGGGACGGGAAGGCACCCGTACGACTAGAAAGATAAATAATGACGGCCAAACCCTTACCCCTTTCCGGTGTCTCATGGGGAAGGGGGGAAAGGTAGCCCTGTGACTGGTCACAGAAATAATGTTATGTGCAATAACAATAATGATGTAATAATGTAATGAAACTGTAATAAAAGATATATTAAAAGTGTAATAATGTACAATCATGTTATGTAATAATGTACCGGCAGAGAACTTTTTTGCCGGTACCGGCAGGGAGGTTTTTGCCGGTACCGGCAGAGCATCCACTGCCTTACTTGTATCCTAAAATTTCAATCGTTCCTTTCCTATTAATAACAAAAATTCTTAATTTTCAATACTTTTGAATTTAGACTTTATTTACTTTTCTTAAGATTCAATATTTGAATGTTAACTTTCAAACCTTGAGATTTTTAAAAGGCGCATGAATATCCCCCTAATTCCATTCAACCTAAGTTTCATTTTACCAAAAATGAAGTTGCCGAACAGGAATTTGTGACAATTTTTAATTTGTCGAATTTTCAGGTGACATAACCTCTACTTATCCTAACTACCAGTTCTCATTTGGCATCATTTTCATATTTTAGAATTTCTATTCCTCATAATATTTATTATTACTAATTTTAATTTAATATAATTTCTGTTTTTCCGAATTCGTATTTAACATAAATGTCACATTTCCGAATTTTCACATAACCTAATATTCATTTGCATGAATTTCTACTTGTCATATTTTACATTTATTCGAATTATCATTTGTCATCATTTATTTTTTTCCGAATAACCACATTGCATAGCATTCATTCACAGGAATCGCCATTTGTCATAATTTCCATATTTATTGAATTTTTATGTCGCAGAAATGTTATTTGTCCTACAACCCATCCAGCCTAAAATAAGGGCGCAAAATTCAGAATCAGTCAATCAGGATTTTTTTATTTGAATCTATAGCGCCTTTATTTTGGGCCGGATGGGCCGTAGGACAAACAAAATTTCTGTGACATAACAATTCAATGAAAGTGGATATTATGACAAATGGCGATTCGTGTGAATGAATGCTAGATTACGTGGTTATTCAGGAAAAACGAAATCATTTCAAATGATCATTCGAATAAATGTAAAATATTACAAGTAGAAATTCGTGCAAATGAATATTAGGTTATGTTTAAATTCGGTAAAATGACAAATATGTTAAATACAAGTTCGGAAAACAGAAATTGTATCAAATGAAAATTAGAAATAATAATAATTATGGGGAATAGAAAATCGAATTTATGACAATAAAGTCAAATGAGGATTCGGTTTAATAGATTTTATGATAACTGTTAGTTAGGACAAATATGGATCATTTCACCTGAAGAAACGAAAAAATAAAAATTATGACAAACGGCTGTTCGGCAACTTGATTTTCGGTTAAATAAAATTTAGGTTGAATAGAATTTGAGGGAATATTCATGCTCCTCAAATTTCAATTTCAGAACCCTCGTTCTCGAGTTTCAATATTTGTTTCGTATTTTGAATATTATGTTCATAAGTTTCATTTCAGGTTTCTTAAATTTAAATACTATGTACTTGAGGTTTGATACCCCGTTATTATTACGTACTTAGTTCATAATTTATAATACATGGTTCTTAAGTTAAAACACTATTTCATAAGTTTTGATGTTAGCCCCTTTTTCTCTTTGAAAATATCGAGAGTTTGTGTAAGGGGAGCGATCAAAAGAGACCGACGCGTGTTGCTAGACAGTCGCGGCAGCCTCTGTGTTCGTTCCGTTCTTGTTTAATTAGGGTATTTCGGTGCGAGCCGGATGGGTACATTTTTGTTATTCCGTTGCAGAAAGGCGTCCAGCCTTTCCATAGATTTCTCCTCTTGCTGACGACTGCTCGGAGGCGTAAAATGTATCCTCACGGCACCTCGTGAAGAAAGGAGGTACCGGAAGGCCTGGAGACCGTCCATGCGGCGCAGGTTTGACGGTGGGCCACTCCCAGGATGGGCCAACTCGCGTCGCGAGACGGAGGGCCGCGATCCGTGGTGGGTCCGCATCCGATCACAATGACCGGAATGACCCGAGGAGGGGTACTGGGGGCAACCGGAGCTTCGTAGCGCCCCGAAAGGTCGAGGCGGCCCGAAGCAGGGGTTGGAAGAGGCTCAGGGTATTTTATTCGGAAGCGGGTTCCAAAAGGAATGATCTCTATAGATCGGATTTGCGGAAGGCGTCGAGCAGGAATTTTCGAAAGAGCAGCAGCTTTTCGAAGTCGTCGGTTTGGACGGACTCTATTCTTCTTACCCATAAGTGGGGGAAGAGAGAGAATTTAGGAGAGGTGAAAGAAGAGTAGAGAGTGATCCCGAAGACCTAGGGCAAACTCAGGATCACCGAAGAGAGGAGAGCGAGTACAGATGGTGATCCCGAAGACCTGGGGCAAACCCAGGATCACGAAAGAGAGAGAGAGTATAGAGAGTGATCCCGAAGACCTGGGGCAAACCCAGGATCACTGAAGAGAGAGAGTATAGAGAGTGATCCCGAAGACCTGGGGCAAACCCAGGATCACTGAAGAGAGAGAGAGAGAGAGAGTATAGAGAGTGATCCCGAAGACCTGGGGCAAACCCAGGATCACTGAAGAGAGAGAGAGAGAGAGTATAGAGAGTGATCCCGAAGACCTGGGGCAAACCCAGGATCACTGAAGGAGAGAGAGAGAGAGAGTATGGAGGAAGGTGAATGAGAGAGAGGAGAATTGTCTGTGAATTCTGTTTGCTTTTATTGGCGGTAGGTACAAAGAGCAGAGGAGGCTCAGGGTAGCTATCGCCGCAAAATTCAAGTGCCAGCACGAGCTTGTGCTGGGACGAGAAGTGATCTGTGTCGATTCCACCCAGAGCGCCCGTATTTATTTGCGCGAGTAGGAACGCCCTCGACCGAGGAAGGCAGCGGCGGCCGAGCTCTGATTGGCTCCTGACTCTCGCAACGGAGTCGCAACGGAGCGGTGGGGACACCGTACTCCGTGCCGCCTTCCTTAGACTTCGAGCGTCCTCACGCTTTTACTATTATTTTTAAAATTAAAAATATAAATTGAAATTAAAATATAAATTGAAATTAAAAATATAAGTTGAACATTTGCTTAATAATAAAACTTTTTACAATAACCTTCAATAGAAATCCTGAATAAAAAAAATCCTAAAAGAGTATAATTAATTAGGAAGTATATAATATAGAAAAATCCTAAGAAAGTAAAATCTAAAATATAGGCTATTAAATTTATGTCGACATAAAAACTAAGAGTAATTATAAAATATCTACAGTAATTTACACTTGTGAGGGAAAAATATCTCCTTTCCAGAAACAGGCCGTTTGAAAAATAATTTATTCGTTTATTTGATTTTTTTTATTCAAATAATTCTTTTCAATCGGCGTTATTAACTTATTTAATTGTGGTAAAATAAAGGAAGAATTTACGTGGAGAAAATTCCCGAATTTTCTAGAAACGACGCGAAAAGAAAGAGGCAGTGATAGAAAGAGAGAGAGAATGTTGTTTACGAGTAAGCTCTGGGCCCGGTGTACGTGACCTCGGGCACGTAGGCCAACGCGTGCTTACGTGCCTGAAATCTTCCACCGGTCCAGCTGAAACTCTTGACAAAAGCCTACGTGCCTAAACCGTCTCGGGGGAGATTAGCGCGTCCTTGCAGGCCATTGTCAAGGAGGGAAAACAAGCTCGTTAAATGACGCCATTAGAAAGCGATTAAGGTGGGAAGGATTTCCCACTTGGGTTTGAATAGGCAAACTCAAGCGGGAATTTTACCGTGACTCATAGCTTTCTAATGGTGTTCAATATGGGCCTTACTGGCTCATAACAGTTTCACACAGGAAAACTGGGGTTTCGGTAATGTTACTGCTTAAGTGAAAGTTGGCATCCTGCCGAACGGAGACTCCGATAGAACTCTTTTTAAGGGGTTCCTTTTTAGTTCATTGATATTCGATAGATGACCAGCGACGAGTGCCGACGATTTTAACTGCGCATTTATGGAAAAGCGCGGACCTAGTTGAAATCAACAAATACTATGAATAATCATACAGACAAATGTTCATAAAAGTTTTTTTGTTTTAATGAATAAAATTTAATGATAAAAATAACTAACTTTTCAGAATATTTTAATATTGACCTGTCATCGCAAGTGTATATTATAAACCTTTAATTAGTTCCCAACTTTTCGGTACATGCGCAGTTAAAAACGTCAGATTTCCAACATAACCTTAATCACAGCTCATATGTATTATCTTCCTTCCAAGAATGACTAATCTCTATACTTTTTGTGTCTGTATTAAATTTATCCCCGTGCAATATTATTTAATCTTTATTATAATGTAAAAGATGAATCATTGTCAATCCCCAGTTTTTTCTTTGTAATACTAAGTTCTTAAGTTTCAATACTAAAGCTTCAGAACTTTAAGGCATATTTGTCACTCTAATAGGCTTCATGGGATACATGCAAGGGGCCTCATGGGATACATACTATTAGCATTACTAACCTCTGGGTTGTTGGTTGTTCCTATAATCTCAAGTTTTCTTGAAGGCTCAAGGATCTTCGAAGACATTTTTCCTAGACCCTCATTTTCAACACTATCAGCCTGAAAATTTTCTTTTTCTGACTCCCCTTCTTCCTCTTCGTCTACATCTGCCACGTGCAGACCACCCTCAGTACCCCTTAGAGAATTTACGTACTGTTGGTCCGACAAAAACTAGAAGCCATAACACCCAATCACTGGCGTTATCAGCTTTAACTTTTAATGAGATTCACGAAACATTGTTATCGGCCCGCAAATGCGAAAGCAGTCTTTTTTACTTAAAAAGTTTGATAACAGTTGAAAATGTTGTAAAATATATTGGACAATATTTCAGTATAATTTCATCATGAAGGTCATCAAAATAAAAAGATCATTTTGAAACCAAAAATTGAAAAAATCGTTAGCCATTTTTGAAAAAAAAATGAATTTCTTAATTTGGGGGAGGGGGTATTAAGTATAGTTTTGTGGAAATAACACTGAAGGCTGTGAATAATTGGCATAAATAATTGGGTATAAAATTCCCTGCAAAACTAAACAAAGTCGAACACAGCAGCTCCAATAGTTTAGGAGATATAGCTCTCGAAACTAAATTTGTTCAAAAAATTCAACTAAAACAATGTGTCATCTTAGTTTTCCTTAAATAACTTAGTTCCTGGGCGACACAGTGAAAAGTTGTCACAAAATAATTTAAAGTAGACTGACTTTCCCAAAAATCTTTAAAAAAGTACTATATACTCTATAGCTCTAATAGAACGGCAGTTATTGCCTTCTAAATAAGTCTATCTTTTATGAAACTTGTATCGACGGTAAGTTTCTTTGGAAATGTCTTGCTTCTGCTTCATTTGTCGTGAAAAAATGTACTTAAAAGAAAAAAAAATGAAGCAGAAGCGAGAAATTTTAAATAAACTTAACGTTTATATAAGTTCCATCAAAGAAAGTCTTGTTTAGGGGTACTTTTCAGGACAATGTAGGGGGGTATTAGGAGTGACGGCCCCATATGATTGATACACATGAATCTTCCTCGGAAGGATTGGGCTGAAGTTCGAGACGTCTACGCGTAACGGTTCAACACTAATTTTTTTGAATTTTTAACTTTCAATTTTCAATATTTTTTTTGCATAACAATGTAGGATAATGTTTATAAAAAACATCTTCACTTTCGGTTTTTCGAATTTCGCAAAAAAAAAATGAGAGCAAAAAACAAATTTTTACGAAAACCTACATTTTCTCCCAAACATAAATAATTTTTCCGGCTTTTTAATTTTAATTTCGACACACATTATTCACGTTCAAAATTGGCACACATTTTAAATTTCACCTTCAAATGGACCGTATAAGTGGGTTTATACCATTTCCGGGGCACCTTTGGTCCAAGTTGACCCCCGTCCGCTACATGAATTTTGAATTTTATTTTTCAATCTATTTACTGAAGATGATACCTTTAATAATATCTAGTTAAAAATTGGCACAAATTTTAAATTCCACCTTCAAATTTTCCGTCTAAGTGGGTTTATATCATTTCCGGGACACGTTTCTTCAGATTTGATGCTTTTTTTTGATGGAACATAATTTTTAACTTTTTTTACACCTCGTGAATAATGTGTGTAGAAATTAAAATGAAAAAACCAGAAAAATTATTTATGTTTGGGAGAAAATGTAGGTGTTTGTAAAAATTTGTTTTTTGTATTCATTTTTTTGTTGTTGCGACATTCGAAAAACCGAAAGTGCAAATGTTTTTTATAAAAATTATCCTACATTGTTATGCAAAAAAAAATATTAAAAATTGAAAGTTAAAAATTCGATAAAATTAGTGTGGAACCGTCACGCGTATGCGTCTCGAACTTCAGCCGAATCCGAGTCATATACGATTCCTTAAACTTTTCTGTAACTTGTTAAAAATAGAAATTAAAACAAAACAAAAATTTTTGATTAATTTATTATTTCTAGAGATATTTCAGTTTTTACGCCCGAAATTCCATTTTTTAGCATTTCACTTGACATATAGCCTACACTTTTGAAGAGATGAAGCTGTTAGACGAATTGGTTTTTTGATACCGAGTAAACTTAACATAATTGGCACATAGGGTATGGTGGGAAAAAATTCTTTATAAAATCCTAAGATTAAGAAAAAACTTCTCTCAAGACAAACGTGTAATATTCCAACGTCATCATATTGTCAACTTTTTTATTTTCACCCATATATGAACGGATATTTTAACATTTGAGGAGACTTTTTTAGGGCACGTTAAATTTTTTTTTAATTTTTGAAAAGTTCCAAAATTGTACCTCAACTATTCTTCGTCCATGATAGCTGTCTATATTATTGACGAAAACACGCCAGGGTTTGAAACCCAATTCAACGTGTGCGGAAATCTTCTTGTTTTGTTCCTCTTGTAGGCGCTTTTGCGCTGCTTCAAAGCCAAAGAGATCAGCCAGAGGATCAGCAGGATCGTTTGAGTTAGATATGCTAACCTTCGACTTCTGTAATCCTGAGACAGACATTTCCCGTAGTCCCTTTTAGTACCCTATAATATAACCTCACATTCACAGAAAGTTCCGTTTAATGAGGCTCTTTGAGACTGTCCTCACCGAGAATAGATTAAAGTACCTCAGCTAGTTGTTACCAAAGCTATCACCTTGCTGGATATATTTTTTGAAATTTGTGTAACCTGAATTTGATAAGGCTGTACTCAGACCAAAAACCGATCGTTGCTTGAATACGAAATTTATTTTTATTTCTGTAGATGTTTCATTGGCTTCTTATTTCAAGTTAATCTGCTAACTTCATCCTTTGGATATTAGGGTTGGTCTAGAGATCCTCAAGGGAGAGTTGAGACACGGGGTGCTCAAATTCTGATTGGGGCCGCTATACGGGAACTAATGAATCATTTCTGAATTTTGATTGGCTTGGCTTGGCGCGATTTTCAAATCACAATTTTATTTCCAAGCGGATTTAATACAGAATAGAGACAATACCGATCATGCAAAGATTGTAAATTATTGGAAAAGTAATATGTAGTATTTATTTTTAAACACATGCAATTTAAAATTTTCATGAATAAAAAAAATAATAAAAAATTAAACAGCTAAAATTTTTCTTGCCCAATGAAAATATCAAAGTTCCGATATAGCGGCGACCGTTGGAGAAGGAAATGTGTCTCAACTCTCCCTGAAGGTTCTGTAGATTGATCGAAAATAAGAAAAATTTTTGAAAATCGAAAGTGACTTGTGCTTAAAAGTTTCTACGGGTTATTATAAACAAAAAAGCACTGACTTTTTTAAATCAAAAATTTCCTTAAGCAGGGCTCACCAGAATTCAGCCATTGGCTGACTTGGCTTCCAGTGTCAGCCAAAAAAGAAGGTCAAACAGCCCCCAATTAATTTTTGTCGAACTTATCCTTCAACTGACCCCTAGTCCTTCAGGGTCATTCTGAGTGATATTTATGAAAGTTATTTAATTAATTTATATTTAAATAAATTATGCTATGACTATGTGCTGCAGTAAATTAGAATTTTTAAATATTATTTAAAGTAATAATGTCGTCTATTAGTATTTTGTAAGTAATGAGTACTTGAAAATTAATAATAAATTAAAGTTAATATAATACTTAAAATTTTTAAGACTTGAGCTTTTAATATATTTAATTTCAAGCTCGAAATCCTTAAGAAAATTTAGAAAATGTTCAAAATTAACAAAATGGGGGCCGTTTTTCTGAAAATATTGTTAGCCGATTTTCTAAAAAAAAAAACCCACAGTTATATTTTTTGACAATTTTTTGTTGATTTGTACTATTATAGGGAAAATATCCTGTGAGTTTTATGCGGGATAGAGAACTTTTGTGGCTAGGAAATTTTTTTTCATAAGATCGAATTTTCGCATTTTTCTTGCACGAACAAATTTTAATAAAACAGTTTGCACAGTTGAAAAAATTCTACTAAAAGTTATTTTACTCACTTATGATATCTTGCGCCATTTCTGAGAAAAATATAAAAATTTAATTTTCATAAACGAACAAATTCTCTTCACCACAAAAATGGTTTAGCCCACATAAAACTCATAGAATATCTTATTTACTCCCCTAGCTTAGACTATTGATTCGACTACTAACATTAAAAATTAAATGTATGAAAACCTCCCGGCATTTAAGATACAGTAAACTATGACAGAATGATAGGAAATATGAATAAAGAAATTTTCGAATTTGAATTGTTCATTTATATATAAAATTTGAAAGCAAATTGAAAGACTAGAAACATGTCCATATGTGACGTGCGCCGAAGAAAGGGGGCTTACTCTGAAAAGTGAGATTTTTCAGTAGTCCAGGGAATGAAGGATTTTTTCACCAAAAAATTTTAGAATGAA
>CAKNYM010053792.1:0-19402 GCA_932195095.1 Andricus curvator | reverse complement strand
ATTTTTTGGTGAAAAGGCACCTTTTTGAGCTTCGTTCCCTGGACTACAGGGCGATCGGTCGAAGTCGACCGGATAGACGCGACTTTTAGGAGAGAGGGAAGACTCACAAAATCTTCCCCCTCCACCTTCCACGTAATTCGCACGAGGAAAGAGATAGGTCGTAGACGCGGCTCACGGACGGGTATAGATGAGACGCGGAGATGTAGTGGTGACTGGTGGGAGGTGTTTCACGGGATCTCGAGCTCTCGAGTGAAATCCTGATTTTTCGGGTACCTAACAACTCAATTATTAGCAATAATAAACCTCGAAATTTTTTTTCGGTGGTTTCATTAAAAAGAGCAACTCAAAAACTATCGCAAGGTGTAAAAACCTCGATTTCGATTTTTTTAGAGTAAGTCCGCTTTCTTCGGCACACGTCACATATGTTTTTAGTCTTTCAACTGGTTGCCATGGGAAATTTGTCCATGGGCAATTTCTGTGAAAGGGGGCAAACTCCACCTTTCGTATTTTTAAAACTATTTTTCACAAATTTTTGTTTACATGAATAGAATATTCTATAAGTTTTATGTGGGCTAAACCATTTTTGTGGCCAAGAGAATTTTTTTGTTTATAAAAATTGAGTTTTTCATTTTTCTCGGAAATAGCGCTACGATGACAACGCACGCTTTATGGCGCGTTTACACACTCTGTAGTACCGGAAACACCCAAAGCTTCAGCACGCTTCGATTCAATATTGCGAAATCAACGTGCCTACCTCTTGAAAAATGGATATGTACGCGGTGCGCTTCCCCAAACGTTGCTTGAACAAGCTGCAAACGAAGATGAGGAAGCGACATTAAGACCAACCGCGGAAAGCAGGTAGAGACTTTTTGGTGAGAGGTATACAAGATCCCGAAAACACTGGAGTTTAAAGAAGATACTAAGAATATTATCCGCTCTAAGGAGTGTTGCGAATCGCACATAACATCTGAGGAGAAATTTCCACCAATCACTGCCGAAGAATAGAAAAATATAAAAAATATCAATATATATATACATATAAAGAACTAAGGATCTACACTCACCCCGTGCAGAAATTTCCCCATCTTTCCCTATTTGAAGTTGGTTTCTGATGGGGCCCCCACCAGAATATCTAGTCTAGAAAAAACTGATGGGGGCCCTGTCAGATTCTAGAGAGGAATTCCATGCTTCGTGTTGGTATGGCGAATCTATCTGTATCTAATGGGGCACCGACCCGAGAATTCCTACAATCTTATATTGCCTAAAATATTAATTTTGAGGTTTTTGAAGGTTTCAGTATGCAGAAATCATGTTTTTTCGACTATTTAAACGTTTTTTTTTTTTAAATTTTCGGGGCCAGGCACATATGTGTCAGCTAAAGTTAAAGAGGTTATGTCAAATACGGCTGTCCAGTGCTTTACCAGAGCTTTCAAGTTTTGTATTTTTTAGTTGTCAATGTAATTTTGTTTGTGTTTTACAATTATTTTTCTCCATGATGAAAGCGAAAAGGCGCCGGCAACAGCAGGGACGACTTCAGAGCAAAAATTTCCGCCTAATGAGAAAAGTCAAACTGAAGATGATGATCAGATTGAGGTTATTTAAAATCAGAATTGGCTTTTTTTTACGCGTGACTTGATTTATTTATGTTTACAAGTTTTTCTCTAATTTATATAATAATACATTATTAAACATATCAAATCATTAATAAAATACTCGTAAATTAAATTATAATGCAGAATATTATTTACCCAATAATTTAAATCAAACACAGGGGCCCTTCTCCTAAATGGGGTTGTAGGCGGGCTACCCCCACTAGAACCATACTAGAAAATCTAGTAGGGCCCCTATGGCCATAGCGTTACGTTCTCGATGGGGGCCCGACTAGTTTTCCTCACTAGAGCCCGATTAGAGATAGGAAAAACTCGTCGGAGCCCCACTAGAGCCCTATCGAAATTTCTGCACGGGACACACTGAACAAGTCAAAGCTGCTGACAATCAAGCAGCATTTTGTGGAAAAATTTTACTTTTACACACCAACATTTGGCCAACCAACATTTCGCATGCCAGGGCGGTGTCATTTCCACCTTAGCATACCGTGACCGCATTTCATGTCAAGAAGTTGCCAGTGATAGGTGCAGAGCGTGTCATGTACACGCCGAGTACCTAGAGCACATACTATCGGGGTGTCCGACCCACGCAGGAACTACGTATATCTACAGACATAATGCAGCCCTAAGAGTGCTTTTTTACCATGTTTGTCGCTCTTACGGTGATGGTCACGACCCTGCCCTGCCTAACAAGCCGAAGGAGATAGAGTCAACTGTCCGAAAAGAGAAGTGCGAAATTTTCAGGAACTACGATTTTCAGGCAGCAGTCTCCGTTGCGCACTCGAGGCTTGACAATGTTCTCCAAGACTTCGAGAAACGAACTATACTCATGATCGAATTCTCGGCTCCGTCCGAATACAACATCACTGCAAAGGAGAAAGAAAAAGCGGAGAGGTATCAAGACCTTAAAAGAGAGCTGCAACGACTGTACCCAAAATATTCGGTGCAAGCAATTGTCCTTGTGCTGGGTGCTCTCGGAGGTGCGAAACTATCACTGTTTCGTAACCTTAAAGTCATAGCCGCGTGCCAAAAATATGCCAAGGCACTTGCGATATGGATGCAGAAAGCTGTCATCCTTGGGTCGCTTCGTGTGGTCAAGACACACGAGGGTTTCGCTGGCCTGTCGTTGTGATTTCGTCGTTCCCTGTGACCACCCATCTCACGGTTGTGAGACGTGGCCATAGGTGTGATTTACCGCGGTGCTACTGGGGGCTATTGACATTTTGTCGGATGGCAGTTGCTCTTAGTGGGACCCTGCGGTGGTTGTTTAACTTTTTTTTCAAATTATATACGACGACTTCTGATTATTCTACAATCTCATAATAATCTACTATCATTGTAATCAATTATTAATATAACTGTAGATACGTCAAGAAATTAACACCCGTTAAAATATTGAAGGTCGAGTATTGCTTTCTGCCAAAAGTCGCCAGATTTTAATTTTATGTTCCGAGATATTTGATCTTTAATGTAATCGAATTTTAAAAAATTCTAAAGAATCCCCAAGAGTATATGATGAGTTCCAAATAATTTAAGGTTAATTCAAGCAAGTTTAAACATTCATTTCCGGCAAAATATGGCGAAATAAAACATTAAAACTTATAATTACTTTTTTAATTATAAAACTTTGGTGATGAAACTTGTATTCAAAAAATTGGAATTCTGTATTCCCTTAACCGAAAGATTTTTGGATTTTTTAAGGTTATTCGATCACACTCTTTCATGAAATTTACTTCATTCATCGATTGATGTTTGTTTATATGTAAAGGAAGAACGTAGGTCGAAAATCGGAGGCAGCTGAAAAGTTAATAAAATCTCGAAATGAAAATTATAATAAAAAAAAGTCTATAAAGAAAAAACATTTACAAATACAAATCAAAAAATTTAAATAAGGCAAAGAAATGAATGTAAACAAAAACATTTTTAAAAACAATGAATAAATTTAAAATTTGAAAAAAATATTTTCAAAATTTCTGAAATAACTCCCAGCCATACGTAATCTTCATAAATAATTAACAAAAAATTCTACAGAAAGAAATTTCTACAAAAAAATAACTAAATAAGGTATAAAAAAACTAAAAGATTTAAAAAATTTGAAGAAAGAAACTCCCGGTCTGAGTATTCTTCACAACAATATAAATAAAAACATATTTTTCAAAATGCTCCTTATTAAAAAAGTTATGATTGCTGTTGTTAAAAAAAATTGTAAAATTGTTGTTGATAAAAATTGTTTGCACATTAGTAGTATTGATCGTAAAATTTCTGAAGGTTTCAAAATAACGAAAGGTTTCCTTAAAAACAACCCTGATATAATTTGCGTGAATGCTGATAAAGGCAATATTACAGTTTGTATGAAGAAATCGGATTATATTAGGGATATGGAGGATTTACTTTTCAATCGTGATAACTATGAATTATTGAATGAGAATCCGTTGCAACAATTAAGAAGAGACACTTTCAAGATTCTAGACAATTGGAGAAAGAAAGGACTTTTGGGAAAGGATAGAAGATGGACTGATATAAATACCGAAGACACGGTTCTTGCAAGATGTTACGGTTTGAAAAAGATTTATAAAGATGGCTATCCTTTGAGATTGATTATTTCAACTATTAACACTCCCACGAAATTTTTAGAACAAAACTTTAATTGGATACTTAAAGACTTGATTACAACTTCCAAATACAATATTAAAAATAGCTGGGAATTCCAAAAAATTATTATTAAAAAAACTGTTCCTGATGACCATGTAATGATTTGAGATTTGATGAAATCCGCAATAGTCAGTTTTCACATAAAACCAATACCTTCTCATTGAGATGAGAATGTAATATAACAAATTTTTTTTAAATCTGAAAATCTGTTTATCTTGAAGAACAACAATCCCCTAGGTGATTCACAAATCGAATTTTTAATGCAGTTCATTTTGCAAGAAGTTTGATTATTTAACAAACAGATCTGCTCACAAATCTGCTCCCCTCCCAATTCCGCTATCCTTGCCTTTTGGATTCCAGAAAAATATGTTTGAATACCTTTTACCATTCACTTGGAGGATCTAACAAGAGAAAACCTTCTGAATATTTTGTATAACAATAAAAAATCATTGAAACGCAGGACTCTCAGAAAACATGGTACCCTTAATCAAAAAATTGATATCTCATAAAGTATTAGTCGCAAAGCATTCGGATAGGGGTAATTTTTACTCTTTTTTTCTGCCCTAAAAATTAAATTTCATATACTTTTTACTTATCTCTCAATCAAATGCCACAAATCAAGCAAACCTCTTTGAAACATCGTTTTAATTTTCACTTTATTTTGGATTAAAAATGTACGTACAGGTGGGACAGAGAGTAGGGTTGCAATAATTTATTGGAACGTGTACCCAAACATTTTCAGCAAGGAAATTGGTGTTTTTATTTTATTTTTTCATAAAATGGCCTTTATTCTCTAATTTGACTGTACTATGAAGGATTTTATCTCATTTTATGGATTTGGAAGATTTTAGGATATTTTACGAGATTCCAAGAAATGTTAATGCTTCAAAGATTTCAAGGGATTTCAGGGTATTTAAAATAATTTCTAGAGAACTTCAGGGAGTAAATAAAATCGAATGAAATTTTATAGAACTTCTAGGGATTTTCATGCCCTCTTCCGCTTGGCAGGTCCGTACATTTAGACTCGGTCGTGTTATAATCATACATAAACGTACGGACTGTCCGGATGTTTAAACTCTGCCTTAAATAATATTTGAGGGATATTAAAAACCTTAAAGTATTGTTGGGCATACAGTGCATTTTAACAGATTCCGAGGAACTCGAGGAGGAATTTCATAAGATGTGAAAGAATTTCGTAGGATTATAGAAAATTCTAAGCAATCTAAACATTTCTAAATTCTTTTGAATGATTTCTAAAGGAATTCAAAGGTTTCATAAGATTGTGAAGAATTTTTATAGAATTCAAGAAATTAAAAAAACTCGATAGTTTTCCAAGGATTTCAGAGGATTTCAACAGAATTAAATGTTTTTTAATAGATATCAGTGGATATTAACGGATTTCGAAAATTTCAATGGATTTTGAAACTTTTAGATTATTTAAAAAGATTTCAAGGAATAAAAAAAATATATCAAAGATTTCAAGGGATTTTAAAGGGTTTTATCTGATTTCGTGGGATTTTACGGGATATAAGAGGATTTCAAAGATTTTATCATTTTTTAATGTTTATTGAAAGATATTACAGATTTAAATATTTTCACGTTTTAAAGAATTTCAAACAGTTTAGGGTATTTTCAGAAATGCTAATGAATTCAACGAGATGTTGAAAATATTTCAATTGATTAAACCAGATTTAAGGAATTCATTGAATTTTCAAAGAAATTATAAGATTCCAAAGATTTTCTATGGGTTTTAAGTGATTTCAAATATTTTAAAGGACTTAAAAAAATCGATGAGTTTTCCTAAAATCTCATAGGAATTCAAAATATTTCAAGGGTTCTGAAAGCATTTCAACGGATTTCAAACCTTTCAGATTGAGAATAATTCTGAAAATTTCGTGAAAATGACCAAAAATTAATTTGAAAACTTTAAAATTTTCATCACAATATTGAAAGTATTACCAGGCCCTGTAAATCAATTTCACTCAAACACTATCATTCGATAGAATGTGTATAGCTATGTCCATAAGAAGAGCAAATGATGTTATGATGAGTACAGATTTGTAACTTTTTCTAACATTTTTAAGAGAAACGCTTTCTTAATTTTGCTAATATAGTGATATTCTAAGTGCGAAATTTTTTCGTTATTATAAAAAAAATTTATTGATGTATTTACTAAGCCTGTATGACCAAATAAGTGTATGATATTTACAGATTTGTTTAATTATTTAATGAATATATATAAATATAAATATTATATATATATGTACACCAATATTTAAAAAAATGTATTCGTTTTGATGAAATAAATCTATTAAACTATATAAAATTATCTAGCCGATCGGCATTAAATAATTTTTAGATTTTTAGTAATTTATTCCCTGTGGGAAAAAGGTTGATGACATTGTTTGTCCACCTTGAATCTCCTATGTTTCCATTTGCTTCTTGTGTATTTTGTCTTATCTTGCGACTTTATGTCAGTGTCACAGTTTACGATTATACGTGACTTAGATTTTATTTTTCTAGTATTATAAGGAAAAAATTATTATCAAATATTTCATTTATATTAACTATTATAATTTTTAAAGTCCTCAAATTTAAAACTGTTTCACCCTTCAGGACATAATTTGCAAATGTTCAATTATTCAAGTCTTTTAGTTTTACTTCGCATATATTTTCAAATTAAAAAATACTACTTTCAATTCAAAAACCATTTCAAATTGAAAGCGTTCAAGATAGAACAATTTTGACTTCGTAATTATAAAATTCAAAAATTTAGACGTTACAAATTCAAAAGTTTCTAATTTATCAACTGTAAATTTAAGTTCATCAAAATATTAAATATTTTTAATTGGAGATTTAAAAATACAACTATTTAAACATTAACAATATTCGATTTCGGTATAATTCAATAATGAACCATTGTGTTTTTATTATGTACATTTCAAAATAATTGTTTATTCAAAACATGGGACTACTAGATATGAGTTATCTCCTACTGATCAACAAATAAAAAACTGTAAGAATTTATACTTTTGCATATAGCTCTGTTTTCAGATTTGGAAATTTTGCTTCTTCGATTCAACCTATTCATAATAATTGTTATCTTCTTTCGACGATAAAAGTTTTAAATGCGTTATTCTCAAATAATCTGTTTTTAGGATTAAATAACTCTGAATCAAAGTTGTTTAACTTTTTATGGTTCGCAATTTTAAAGAAACGAAAATTTAAAGTTTCAATTGCGAATATTTTATTTTGAAGCAGTGTCTAATTTTGAAGCCCTATCATTTTAACCCGTATGTTTTGATAAAAATAGGCAGCTTTTGGAAGCGATTGAAATCATTTGACAGAATCAACAAACAATCATTAAATATCTTCATTAATTAAAAATATATAGCGTTTGAAAAAATTTGGCACCATTTTTTTGCAAAACAGATGTTTAATATTTGACACTCGTTCTAAAATAATTTTCTGAAATATCATTTTTTTGAAAAGGACGTGGAAAATCGTATGGAAACGGTAGAAAATTTCTTTACTGTTATCAAGAGTGTTCCAAATTGCTGAACTCAATGATACCCGCAAAAAACCCCAAAAATGATTGTTTGTTGATTCTGTCGAGAAATTTCAGATGCTTTTAAAATCTGCCAATTTTTTCAAAACATACGAGTAATAATAAATAATACGTATTAAAGTTAGATAAAGCTTTGAAATTCCTGGAATTTTTTATTATAATTTTATTTAATAGAAAATTGAAACATTTTATTTTATAATTTGAAAATAATTGGATTTATGCTTGAACTTAAATCATTTTCCCTTCAAATTCATGTTTCTCATTCCAAGTGAAAGAGCCTTTATAAGAATTACAAATTTGTTTGATTCTAAATAATGACGTTTTTTCCTTCTTTGAATTTAAGAAATAATTCGTTTAATGCTATTTGTTTTATTTAAAAAAATGAGTTAGAAACCGTTAAAAAATAAGGTTAGGCGTGATTCTATGTTAATATCTTAGAAACTGTTAGATTAAAAAAACATAAAAACAACCAATTTGTGACATGCGTTCACCTCCACATTTTAATCTATCGAAAAGATTGGTACCAAATTTTAACGAGAAGTGAGTAGCAACAGATTCTCAATACAATTTGGGAAAATTTAGAATATCTTTTATAGTTTTCAAAAATGTTACGTATTTGGTGTAAAAAATAAAAATTCAGAGATTATGAAAATCATAAAATTTTAAAAACTACTCAAGATATGAAATTTTGAAAATTTAGTATACATCGGTTGGATAAATTAGGCTGCTGAGGTGAGCACAAGTGAAAAATTTATTTTTTTACAATCATTTGAACAATAATGCATTTTTTATACAAGGGAATAAAATATTTTTCTATAAAATATCATATAAAATGAATTATCGGTAAAGTTCAGTGAACCTAGCCACCCCTTCCATTTTGATTCGAAATTGAAGAAGCCAGTCGAAATTTTAATTGTATAATATGGCACTATTCAATTGAAATAAAAAATAAATCAATTCAGTCACTTTAATTAGTTTTCAACGAGAGTTATATTCCAAAATTCAATTGAATATTCATATTCAGTGAATTAGTAATTTAATTTGAATTGAATTATGTAAGCGCATCTATCTTATTTTTCTCAAATACAAAAAAAAACATAATTTCTCACCAAAAAAATCTGCCAAGTAAAACTATACAAATATGTGAAATCAAAGTTGGCCAAGTAATTTGGGAAAAAATAGTTTAAAAAAATACAAAAAGAAGTTTTTTTTATAAAGTGCCCAGAGAAATTTCTACATAAATTTTGACAAGCTTTATTCGACAGTATAAAACATTGTTGAATTTAACGTTATAAGCAAAATGATTGTAATAAAAAATTGCTGCGTATTTACAAAAAAAATTTCTTCATATATTTTATCATGAACATTTTTTCCCTGATTATTTGACCAACTTTGATTTCACAAATTACTATAGTTGTACATGGCAAATTTGTTGCATCTTAGATGTTTTTGGTAGGATTTAAATAAAGTACTGACTATAATATAAGAAATAAATTATTCAACACCATCATTTTAAACCATGAAAATTATTCCTTTAAATCAAATAAAAGTTTTTTAATACTCTTTTAATTTAAATTCGTGATATTCCCTCCAACAGCTAAAAATAGTCATTCATTTTAAAGAATTCCTCTTCCACATAAAAATCATAATTTTTTCTGAGATTCCTTGTTCCAGATTTGAATGAACATTTTTACCTTGACTTTATTTTTTTAATTTAAAGTTAAAGTACCTTTAAAAAAAGGAAAAATTAGTTTGATTTAGTTTAGTTAATAGTTTTTAAAAAGTTTTAAAAAAAAAAAAACATTTTAACTATTAAACATTATAGTTTGATTTTGAATAATTGCGCTTTTTCCTTCTTTAAATTCAAAAAGTGATTTTGTTTCATACTACTTGTTTAAGCGTGACAAATGAAAAGGTTAAATAAAAGAACGCGATAAATATTTTCAGCTTTATTGTAATAATAAGAAGGCAATATTGTGAAATATGTAGATAAGCTACCTCACCTCCACTAAAATAACGAATATAATTATTACTTCTTCCATATAGAAAAATAAAAATTATTTACGAATCTACGGAGATTCGAGAAAATGCTTAGCAAATTGGTTTCTTATTTCAAATTTAAAATAACTAAAAAATTAAGCATTTAAAAATACTCCCACCAGTCATGTGCATTCTTTAAAATTACGCAAATGTAGAATATATATATTTAAAAACAGTTATGCAAATGAAAAATATTTATTGAAAAAAATTGTTTGCTGTAGTTGGTTAGTTTAGTTAGTTTAAAAGCGGACGGGAAAACCCGATGGAGCTCCTCTGGCGCTCAAGCTATAATGCCTATTGTGCCACAACCTTAACTATTCACGCCCAGCAGTTGACACCAGACCTTTCGATGGAGTATAGTATATCAGTTACTGATCGCGTTATAATTTCCTCAGGTTCCATAAAATGGACAGCAAGGGTTTGCTGCCTCAGCCAAGCTAATGCCGGGCACTGGCATAAGACATGCAGGGATGTTTCATCATACCTGCCGCATTTCCTGCCCTCTGTTGTGGAGCTGTGCCCTGTGAGCATCGGAACCACTGTCCTTATGTCTTTTTTGGATAAACACAGGATTTCCCTGGCTCTGTCCATCCTGTACGAATAGCCCAGGATAGATTTTGCCTGTCGGCAACCCTGGATTTTTTCCCAGTATTCCTGGTGCTTTGTTCGGATCCAGTTTTGATGACCATCCCGATGCAGCAAGACGCTAGTCTCAGTACCGTGTCCGGTCCTATGTATTCACTTGCTGCGCCGCATTTTGCCAACTGCTCCGCCTTTTCGTTCCCCTTGATCCCTGTGTGTTAGGGAACCATATGAGAGCCACTTTGTTTTCTTTCTGCAAGTTTGTTCAATGGCATTTTGCATTCCCAAACCGGTTCTGATGTTATGTCTAATTTTTCGAAAGCAGTTATTGTCGCTTGGCTGTCCGAGCAGATCGTAATCTGCCTGTCAGCAGCGTTTTCTTCTATTAATGTTTCAGCACAGCGAAGGAAGGCCAGGGCCTCCCCCTGAAAGACAGCAGCATGTTGCCTAAGTGGGATCCCTATGCTTCTCCTACTAGGGCTGTCATAGATTCCTGCTCCTGGCCCTCCCTCACCCCTGGAGCCATCTGTATACCAGATGTTCCCTTCAAGGAGCGGTTTACCATTTGCTTTTCACATATGCCTGCTCGGAATGCAGACGCGGAGAGTTTTGGTGAAGTTGAAGCGTTTTGTTATTTTACTTTGCCTCATCTCTAGAATCGGCAGTGTGCTGATGTCACTTGGGAGCCCAGTGCTCCTAGTCCCCCGAGTTCATTCATTTACTCTTGCTAAGCGGCTCATTGCGTATGCCGCCCTTGCAGTTATCGCAGCATGAAGGGGTTCTTTACAGAGCATGAATCCTATCGCCGCTGTGGGCGTAAGCCTTATTGCTCCCGTCAAACCCCCAAACGCTAGCGTTTGGAATCTTCGCAGTCTATCTTCCATGGTTTTGAATTCCGCCCGTGGCCACTAGACCACGGCCGCATATAGGAGCCTTGATTTGAGAACAGCAGAGTAGAGTCATGCAAGCATTTTAGGTGGTAGACCCCACGTCAACCCAAAGGCATACCTGCACATCCAAAAAGTCATGACAAACTTCCTGCATTGGATCTCCAGGTGCTTCGCCAGTTCAATTTGCTATCTAGGATTGCTTCCAAATATTTAACCGAATCTGAAAACGTAAGCCTCTCGCCTTAGAATACAGGAGCGTCCACTTTTGGCACTTTGTAATTTCTGGTGATAATGACCAGACTGGTCTTTTACGGATTTACCAAGAGCACTGAGCTACCGCACTAGAGCTCTACGATGTGTAGCACCGACTTTGTAAGACCCACCAACGTTAGCAGATTAGCCCCGCTGACAAGGATTACAAAGTAATCCGCGTAGCCCTGGGTATAATAGCCCTCTTTGTTTTGCCTACGAAGAAGGCCGTCCACTACAATGCACCATAGGAGGGGTGACAGGACACCCCTGTGGGCAACCCCGTGGCGCTATTCCCCTAACTAGGACTTCGCCTCATTTGGTTTCGAGTCTTCTCCAGCGTAGCATGCTTCTCATTCAGCTTACTAGCTGGTCTGGCACGCCACACCTCAAAGACTCTCGACAAATGACTTCTAGAGGAGTATTGCTGAAGGCACCCTCTATATGTAATAAGATGCCCACAGAATACCCCTTCTGTTCAAGCTGCTGCTCCACTTTTTCCACGACAGGATGGAGCGCAGTTGCTATCGAGCCGCCTGCCTGAAAAGCATGCTGCCCTCTGTGCAGCATGATATATCTCTCGACGAGCTTCTCCAAAGTCTTTAGGATCGAAGACGTTAAGCTGATCGGCCGGAAATATTTTGCAGTGATGTAACCCTCCTTCCCAGGTTTAGAAATGAAGGCCACTCTATGATCCTTCCATGCCGATGGCACGTGTTCTATGGCAATTCTTGCTCTAATTAGTTTCGTCAGTGGAGGGACGACGAAGTCCATGCCTTTTTGTAAAAGCGCTAGATAGATGTCATCCGCCCCTGGTGATTTAAAGGGACAGAAGGACCCTACGGCTCATTTCACCTTCTGGTTAACAACGACCTTGGCGGCGAAATTCCAATTGGCCTTCTCCATCTCTTGGTCCCAGCCTTCCACCACTTGGTCGGTTCGGATTCGCTGAGAACACGGGAAGTGAACTTCCATCAGGTGATTCAGCGTTGCTTCTTCATCTTCGGCAAACTGTTTCCAGGATGTCCTTCGATTTCTCGCAGAAGACCCTCCAACCCTCCTGTTTATACTTTCTTATATTTTTATTGTTTTCATACTAGGCCGTCTTGTAGACGTCCCTGTCTGCAGGCAATTTAGTTCTATTTGCCCTGTTACACAACGCTCTTGTCTTTTGACGGTATTTCTCCAGGTGGGTGTTCCACCATTCTGCTCCTTTCCTAGACTTAAACCACCGGTTTTCCTTGCTCTTTAGTTCATCGAGCATAGAATCAAATCGAGAACCTCACTCCTATTTTTAATCTGGAATGTGGAAGTATCACCCTGATTCAGACTCTCCAGCTCAGTGCCCGCTAGGTATTCGATTAAATCTGTCCCCCTGTCATTGGTGTTTGTGCTCCCCCACACCATATGTTGGGAGTTTGCATCACAGACCAACAGCAGAGGAATCTTTTTTTCCTGGCAGTGCCGAATTAGAGTATCCATCTCTCTGAAAGGCGGGGGTCTCTCAGTATCACCCGAGAAATAAGCCGAGGCAATAACCACCTCTAGCCTTTCGCCACTTCTGCCCCTGAGTCTCATCTCAATAATGGTGAGATTCCTGGAGCCGAGCTTAGGCACCAACATCGTATCCATACCCTTGACGGCTATGCATATCCTTGGCGTTTTTTCGCGCGGCCCCTTATATATATAGTCCGGGGAAATTAGACTTTTTTCCAGAAAAAAAAGGTAAAGTTTTTTTTTCTTCATGATCATATCCCTGACGGCATGAGAAATGAATACCAAAAAAGTTCCCCATCGGATCGGCGCCGCATACACCCCTAGCCTCGAAAAACATCCCTTAGACGGGTAGTGGCGCTGGTTTTTGGCTATTATATACGAAAGGGTGCGTCGGAGGACAAAAATGAATAGGGGTGAAAATATTTATAATAAAATTTGCAATAAAAAGGTTCCATACACTTTTGCTGTACAGGCCATAGGTGATGCGTAATCAGCTCCAGGAGTGGGGGGGATGTTTCGGCGTATGGTGCGAAACGTACTCGCGCGCTTAGTTTTCGGCCCATAACTCATAAACGGGTAGTTTTTGGACAAAAATGCATAGAAGGAAATTTATAGAGCAGAAAATTTCCTTTTAGGACCAATACATTCTTTTGGATTACATCAATTTGGAAAGTCATTATTAATATTTTTTTTAAATGCACGTACAAGCACTGGGATCTCAATTCCACACCACCCCTGAGGTATGTAGAGTTTTTAGTGCGTTCTTTTGATTGTGGTCTCCCCTATAGGCCTATTCCACCGATCATTGGTTAATAATATTACTCGGAATAAAAATTATCTTCTTTTGTTGATAAAATTTTAGACATTGTCAGTGCCAGTTGCATATTGTATCATGGGCTTATTTTGAAAGTTTTGACTTTGTGAATGAATATTTCACTCATAATAATGTGCCTAATCTCCAATTATATCTTCTTCGTCATCATTTATTTCTTCTTGTGCATTAAGACAACCTTGACCTTGGCAATTGAGGCACATGCCTGAACATCGTAGACCAGCTTTTGCGCATCCACATCGCTTTCCACACCCCATTTTGCATGAGCAAACAATCAAATTCATCAAGCTTGCTGGAGCTGGCGCTTCTGTTGCGTAAACGGGTGATAAGCTGTTACACCAGAGTCTCGATAGATGAACAATCTCGGGGGTTGCCTGCAAATATGGCGCAATCTACTTGACTGAGTTAGTAGTGCATGCGTCGCTTCAGAGGCGGAGTCGCAACCGTCTCTCGCCCTGCCCCCTGAGAAACTGCGGGGTCCAGCAATTCTAGGAATTCATATAACGCGTGCGATCGCGCGTTCAAATAGCGAGACTCTGGTGTACTATTTTTTTCCAACCCCACTCTTCTGGGTCAAGTTCTATCCCTCTCCACATTTGAATTTGATGAAAAGCACGATAAGAGTGTTGACGAGCAGTGGCACAAGGAGGCGGAAGTCCAGACAAAAGGGCAGCATGACTGGACTGACTCACAGATTTGTTAAGAGAAACAAATCTATAATTATTCATATTAATTTCAGAGGATGGGGCCTTATACAATGCCAAAATGAAGCGCCCCCCCCCCTCTGCAGCTTCATCATGTGTCGAAACAGGGTTGTTGAAAATCGTCACAATATCTTCAAGTTTTGCCAAGAGTATATCCTTCCTGAGCAAAGTAGTCGTGTTTAGTTTTCCGTAACCAAAGAAAGAGGACGTAGTATCACACCCGCTGAATGCATAGGCAAATAGAACTGACTCCTTGAAGTTTGTCAAGAAACCACAATTTTGCAAGCGTTGTGAACTATGAAGTCGAGATTTAACATTTCCTTACCCTTCTTTTAAAAAGAATATATCTTTATCCGCTGGAGAGAGAGCAGTTATTAAAACAAGAAGATGGACATCTTGTCCGATTACAACAGACTTATTATAATCAAACTGTGTTATAGCAGTCTGAACAATTCTTCGTAATAAGTTCAGGTATCCATCTTTGCGAATTTCACTCACTCGTCTAAGATTGTCAATTCCACTTTTTAATTCGACTGTCTCACCTACACTCAAACTTTTTTCGCATATAAAACATTTAATTGTTGAAGCCATGATGAATTTCGAAATACAACTGCCTCATAGTACATCAGCATCATTACTGCTTACTCTGTAGAACAAGTGCATAGAGAGGGTCCCTTTCTTGAATCTACAGGGTGTAGTATTTATGGGGTTCCGTATGCGAAGAAGAGTTTATCACGTCAGTTGAGGATGATTGGGACCCTTAAAAACTAGTTCATCACGTACAAGCCATTCCCACCCGCAGATGGGTCTGGACCCTCGTAAAAAATCTGAAGTGGTCTAGCCTGGCGCGAGTCTAGCCTCTTATCGGCACTCCAGCTTTCATTTTTTATGTGATATATTTTTAAATATAAGAGTTCAAGGGCTGAGTAAAGCAATCTCTAACAGAAATAATGAGTTTTATAAGAAAACTTACAAAAGCGATTTTTGAATTGTTATATATTTAACTATGGAATGTTAAATTATATTTTTGAAAGAATTCAATCTTTCGTTTGTAAACTGCAATAAAAAAAACGCACCAAAAACTCTGCCTTACAGGTAGGTGGGAATGAGATCCCAGTGCTTGACTTCCCAAATTGATGTACTGCAAAAAAAATGTATTGGTCCCAAAAGGAAATTTTCTGCTCTACAAATTTCCTTCTATGCATTTTTGTCCAAAAACTACCCGTTTATGAGTTATGGGCCGAAAACTAAGCGCTCGAGTACGTTTCGCACCATACGCCAAAACATCGCCCCCACTGCTGGAGCTGATTACGCATCACCTATGGCCTGTACAGCAAAAGTGTATAGAACCTTTTTTATTGAAAATTTTATTATAAATATTTTGACTTCTATTCATTTTTGTGCTCCGACGCACCCTTTCGTATATAATAGCCAAAAACCAGCGCTACTACCCGTATAAGGGATGTTTTTCGAGGCTAGGGGTGTATGCGGCGCCGATCCGATGGGGAACTTTTTTGGTATTCATTTCTAATGCCTTCAGGGACATGATTGTGAAGAAAAAAAAACTTTACCTTTTTTTTCTGGAAATCGACCTTTTTCGAGCTAATTTCCCCGGACTAATAGTGCCACACCCTGACAAGCCACTAATCCTTTCCCTGTGTAACCAGGGTTCTTGAATCAAGAGAAGCCCTATCAGCACTACTGACATCTGTCTGGCTAGAACCGTCGAGGCGCCTCTACTGTGGTGCAAATTAATCTGCATCATAGGGATCCCCGCCTCAGCCATTTAGAGATTAATTCGCAGCACTTTCGGACGCCTCTGGTCTCCGTACGGATCCAAGTTGGGTCACCCGGAAGGAAACCCTACCCGCCCCCAGGTAGGGTGGGTAATCCAGAGCCGCAAAGGCTCTGATTGAGGATTCTGGAAGACCAACAAATAGGATCTAAATCGGTTGTTAGAGTCGGGTTCTGGAAGCTGAGGCGCCTCAGAACAGTCGAGGGATCCTCGTGGGTAAGGAATCAGCACGGTGGCTCTGCAGTACCTTTGCAGACAGTCCGTTTCCTTGAGCTCCAGGTTTACTCCATCTTTAAGCCTAAACGTTGAAGTTTTTTCTACTATCCAGTCCCGTGACCAGATGCAACTCCTCGAGAGTTAGACAGGTTTCAGGATAACCCGACGTAACGACAACTCTCAGCAGGGCATTGTTAGCCATCTGCGCGAAAGTAAGGCACCGTGTATCCAGAGCCTTTTGTTGTTTCAGCTCCCTGTTTGGGGGAGTTTCCCTGGAGTCCTTCTACCTCTTACCTATAGGATAAATCTGAGGAATTGCACCAAGTGACGTTTCCGCAGCCACTGCCCCCTGTGGGGTTCCTTGACTGCTGTTTGCGAGCCGCTCCTTGCGGTCTCTCTTTTTTTGTGCTCCGCTACGTTGCCTTTGCCTTACGGAGAGTCTCGTTAGCTGCACTTCTACCGTATCGACAAAATTGTCGCCATCATTGTCAGAAGTTCGCACCACTCCTGGTAGACTGCCCCCTAAGGTGCCTTCCATCTTTGGCGGTGGATTAGAAGAGGGTCCCGGGACGGCCCCGTTATTGTTTTTGATTTGTTTTGTTTTGTTTTACGTGTTCCGCTCATTTTGGTCCCACGAGAAGGTAGAGAAATAAGAAATACCCCCGCAGAGCCCCGCTTGCTGAGGGCGGGTCTACATACCATGGGATTCCACCTGATGTCCCAAAGTCTATGCTAAGACATCTCCTTTGTGACCCCGGTTTGTCCGCCTCTACTAAGGTGAACAGGCCGGGGTGTTCAATGATTTATTAACCCTGGTGCTATTCAGCCCTTGACACGACGATCATATCTTATGTAGCTTGGGAGCATGAGAACTCGCGCCCTCGATATTCGAGGAGGCGTTGCTATTACCCCCTGGAAGGATAGCTTCGTAGTTTAAGTTCAAGCTACCAGAGACCCTCATTTCCCAAGAATAGCTACACCACGCGATACAAGCTTTCTGGTTCACCTATTTCAGATCCATAGTCTGATGAGACCCGTACGCCCTTCCACCAGCTACAAGGTCCCGCGATCCCTAGGGAGAGATTGTTTGCTGTAACAACTGAGAAAGCTGAAGAACGATTTGAATTTGAAACTGGAAAAATTTAAATAAGTAACAAAAGTTTTAAGTTTAAAACTGAAAAATATTTTAAATAACTTAAAAAAAGTGAAAAAAAACTCCAGGTTTCATGTATTCTCTAAAATAACATCACGCAAGTGAAGAAAATATATTCTAAAACAAGACAATCTATTGTTTTAAAAACTTTGAAGGTTAAATGAATAAATAACTGTAATATTTAAAAAATTCGAAAACATTGCGTGGTTTTCGTGTTCTTCACAATCATGTAAATAATAACTTATTTTTAATCATGGCAAACTGAAAAAATAGAAAAAATAACAATATAACATAAACAATGATTTAAACAAATTAAAAAGCATGTACTTTAAAAACTGAGAAAGTTAAAAAACAAATAAATGAAAAATTTAAAAATATGACAAAACTCACGGTTTTTGTGATAATCGGAATTATTATAAAAAAAAGCATGTTTGTCAAACGTGCCATGATTAAAAAATCGAAAAATGCAAAAATATCTAAATAGTTTGTTTTTAATGTTGATGAAAACCTTCAAATAATAATGCGAAAAACTTCTCAGTTTTGAACATGTCATTTCAGAAACAAAATTTGTGACCAAAATATTTAAAAATATTCGATTATGCCGAAATAAATAAATAAATTACCAAGCATAATTTTTCCGAATCTAACTACTTTACCTGTACCGGGGACGTTTTCTCCACTTGTCTTTTTCATTGTTTTTTCGTGAACGTCCCTGGTTTAGTTAAAATAGTTAAATCGGGAAACAGTTTGCTTGGTAATTTATTTATTATTGCATAATTGAATTTTGTTAAACCTTCTATTCATAAATTTCGCTTTTGAACAGGCAGTCAAAATTTGGGAGTTTTCCACGTTGTCATTCAAAAGGCTTTTTAATATTTTCCAAGAATTATTGAGATATTTTTTAAAATTTCTTAATTATGACACTTTTTAAAAATATATTTTCATTTAAAAAATTGTGCAGAACGTGTAAACCCTTTCGTGAAATTTTTAAATTTTCAGTTTTTCCTTTTTTTTTAATTTTTCAGTTTTTAAAGCATACGATTTTTAATTATTTTACATTTATGTTTTATATAGTTATTTTTTATATTTTTCACTTTTTTAACACCAAAAAATATGCTTTCATTGATATAATTCTGGAACAAAATTCTTGCGGCACGAATTTAAAAGAATAAAAAAATTGTTTCTCCCATAAAACAAACTTTCCATATTTTCAAAATTCAACATGCAAGATAAAGTTGAATTTTTTCTCGAAAAATCGAATTTTTGAAAAAAATTATCGTGGTCGAAAGAATTTTTTGGCCTACCTAGAATGCACAGAATATCTCCCTTCTAAAATTAAAAATTCAACAAAAAGATAAAAATGACTAAATTTGTATTTGATTTAAAATGAAGAATGAAATTCCTTCACTTCAGCGTATATTTCCGTATCTTTCTAATAAATCATACAATGAGAAAGATTTTTTCCAACTATCTGAAAAGAGGAGAAAAAAAGTATCTAAGTCGTTTTTGGAACATATATATGATAAATTTTTAAACAATTATTCAAATGATTTGTGCTTTTGGGTTCAGGGGGTCTCAAAACGAGTACACTTGACAAAAACCGGTGGGGGGGGGGGG
>CAKNYM010053786.1:128898-163540 GCA_932195095.1 Andricus curvator | reverse complement strand
CCCCCCCCCCCCCCGCCTACATTGCAACCAACTAACTATCGTGCTCACAAGCTGATCTCAAAACATGGATATTTGACCAAAACACTCGTACGTAACATTTAGTCGGTTCTTCAGGAACACAAACCGTTTCTCATGTATTTCATCTGGATGACCTGGAGATTTATGCTTTTAATGCAAGGACCCGGAGCACGTGGATATGAGAGCTATTAGACACCATGACGTGGAGAGACACACCTATACATAGGCATGTCTGACAGCCGCATTCTGTATATAAAATAAGAGAAGGAGGCTCTTTCAAGGAGATACAAGCGTCTCCTATAACAGATTTGGTTTTCCAATCTATCAGCGTTGAACAAGACATCTAGGACTAACATGCTTGCCGTCCAGGTTGCCGAACAGGCGTCCGACACCTTTGGCCTGGATCTTAGCATCAAAGGTAACGGAAGTGTTTCACTTCACATAGATACAACTCACTTCTGAAAGCCCAAGCAAAGGAAGCGGAGCCAAAAAAAGGTAGAAGATCAGTTCCTATCGAAGGAGCTAACGTTCAGGTGTGACACTCACGGTAAAGGACGTATTTCCACAGATACAATGTGGCTGTGAGAGTGCTTTACTACCATCTTTGTCGCTCTTACGGTGATAGCCGCGACCCTACCCTGCTAAACACTCCAGGGGAGAGAGAGTCAATTTTCAAAAACAGGAAGTGCTGAATTTTCTGTAAACACGATTTTCGGACAGCAATCTTCATTCTACACGAGAAGCCTGACATCGTTTTCCAGGGCTTTGAGAAACAAACTATATTGGTGAGCGAATTCTCGGCTTTGGTCGACTAAAACATCACTGCCAAGGAGAAGGAAAATGAGCATAACTATCAAGAGCTTATAAGGGAGTTGCGATGGTTATACCTAGAATATTCTGTTGAGCTAGTCGTCTTGATCATCGACGCTCTTGGAGGTGCCAAGCTGTCACTGGTTTATAGCCTGAAAAGCATTCCGGTATGTTAACGAAATACCGAGACACTTGCGGGGAAAATGCAGAAGGCGGTCATATCTGGATCACTCCGTATCTTCAGATACGGATCTGCAGATTCAGACTTGCGAAATATAATCTGTGTCAAGTATAAACTACTGAATTATACTTGTGGGAAGAAAAATATACGTTAAAATTCATTTTATTTCTATTAGTCCGGGGAAATTAGTCTTTTTTCCAGAAAAAAAAGGTAAAGTTTTTTTTTCTTCATGATCATATCCCTGACGGCATGAAAAATGAATACCAAAAAAGTTCCCCATCGGATCGGCGCCGCATACACCCCTAGCCTCGAAAAACATCCCTTAGACGGGTAGTAGCGCTGGTTCTTGGCTATTATATACGAAAGGGTGCGTCGGAGGACAAAAATGAATAGGGGTGAAAATATTTATAATGAAATTTTCAATAGAAAAGGTTCCATACACTTTTGCTGTACAAGCCATAGGTGATGCGTAATCGGCTCCAGGAGGGGGGGGGGATGTTTTGGCGTATGTTGCGAAACGTACTCGCGCGCTTAGTTTTCGGCCCATAACTCATAAACGGGTAGTTTTTGGACAAAAATGCATACAAGAAAATTTGTAGAGCAGAAAATTTCCTTTTAGGACCAATACATTTTTTTGGATTACATCAATTTGGAAAGTCATTATTAATATTTTTTTTAAATGCACGTACAAGCACTGGGATCTCATTTCCACACCAGTCCTGAGGTAGAGTTTTTAGTGCGTTTTCTTTATTGTGGTCTCCCCTATAGGCCTATTCCACTGATCATTGGTTAATAATATTACTCGGAATAAAAATTATCTTCTTTTGTTGATAAAATTTTAGACATTGTCAGTGCCAGTTGCATATTGTATCATGGGCTTATTTTGAAAGTTTTGACTTTGTGAATGAATATTTCACTCATAATAATGTGCCTAATCTTCAATTATATCTTCTTTGTCATCAGTTATTTCTTCTTCTGCATTAAGACAACCTTGACCTTGGCAATTGAGGCACATGCCTGAACATCGTAGACCAGCTTTTGCGCATCCACATCGCTTTCCACACCCCATTTTGCATGAGCAAACAATCAAATTCATCAAGCTTGCTGGAGCTGGCGCTTCTGTTGTGTAAACGGGTGATAAGCTGTTACACCAAGGTCTCGATAGATGAACAATCTAGCCTTGTTCATATAGCGCTTACAGCGAAATGTAAACAGTCAGGGCCGCCTGAATCGTTTCCATAATATTGCGCAATCTACTTGACTGAGTTAGTAGTGCATGCATCCCTTCAGAGGCGGAGTCGCAACCATCTCTCGCCCTGCCCCCTGAGAAACTGCGGGGACCAGCAATTCTAGGAATTCATATAACGCGTGCGATCGCGCGTTCAAATAGCGAGACTCTGGTGTAATATTTTTTTCCAGCCCCACTCTTCTGGGTCAAGTTCTATCCCTCTCCACATTTGAATTTGATGAAAAGCACGATAAGAGTGTTGACGAGCAGTGGCGCAAGGAGGCGGAAGTCCAGACAAAAGGACAGCATGACTGGACTGACTCACAGATTTGTTAAAAGAAACAAATCTATAATTATTCATATTAATTTCAGAGGATGGGGCCTTATACAATGCCAAAATAAAGCGTTCCCCCGCTTCTGCAGCTTCATCATGTGTCGAAACAGGGTTGTTGAAAAACGTCACAATATCTTCAAGTTTTGCCAAGAGTATATCCTTCCTGAGCAAAGCAGTCGTTTTTAGTTTTCCGTACCCAAAGAAAGAGGACGTAGTATCACACCCGCTGAATGCATGGGCAAATAGAACTGATTCCTTGAAAATTTTCAAGAAACCACAATGTTGCAAGCGTTGTGAACTATGAAGTCGAGATTTAACATTTCCTTGCCCTTCTTTTAAAAAGAATATATCTTTATCCGCTGGAGAGAGAGCAGTTATTAAAACAATAAGATCGACATCTTGTCCGACTACAACAGACTTATTATAATCAAACTGTATTATAGCAGTCTGAACAATTCTTCGTAATAAGTTCAGGTATCCATCTTTGCGAATTTTCACTCACTCCTCTAAGATTGTCAATTCCACTTTTTAATTCGACTGTCTCACCTAGACTCAAACTTTTTTCGCATATAAAACATTTACTTGTTGAAGCCATGATGAAGTTCGAAACACAACTGGCTCATAGTACTTCAGCATCATTACTGCTTACTCTGTAGAACAAGTGCAGAGAGAGGGTCCCTTTCTTGAATCTACAGGGTGTAGTATTTATGTGGTTCCGTATGCGAAGAAGAGTTTATCCCGTCAGTTGAGGATGTTTGGGACCCTTAAAAACGAGTTCACCACGTACAAGCCATTCCCACCCGCAGATGGGTCTGGACCCTTGTAAAAAATCTGAAGTGGTCTAGCCTAGCGCGAGTCTAGCTTCTTATCGGCACTCCAACTTTCAATTCTCATGTGATATATTTTTAAATATAAGAGTTCAAGGGCTGAGTAAAGCAATCTCTAACAGAAATAATGAGTTTTATAAGAAAACTTACAAAAGCGATTTTTGAATTGTTATATATTTAACTATGGAATGTTAACTTATATTTTGAAAGAATTTAATCTTTCGTTTGTAAACCACAATAAAAAAACGCATCAAAAACTCTGCCTTACAGGTAGGTGGGAATGAGATCCCAGTGCTTGTACGTGCACCTAAAAAAAATTAATTATGACTTTCCAAATTGATGTACTGCAAAAAAATGTATTGGTCCCAAAAGGAAATTTTCTGCTCTACAAATTTTCTTCTATGCATTTTTGTCCAAAAACTACCCGTTTATGAGTTATGGGACGAAAACTAAGCGCGCGAGTACGTTTCGCACCATACGCCAAAACATCCCCCCCACTCCTGGAGCTGATTACGCATCACCTATGGCCTGTACAGCAAAAGTATATGGAACCTTTTTTATTGAAAATTTTATTATAAATATTTTCACCTGTACTCATTTTTGTCCTCCGACGCACCCTTTCGTATATAATAGCCAAAAACCAGCGCTACTACCCGTCTAAGGGATGTTTTTCGAGGCCAGGGGTGTATGCGGCGCCGATCCGATGGGGAACGTTTTTGGTATTAATTTCTAATGCCTTCAGGGACATGATTGTGAAGAGAAAAAAACTTTACCTTTTTTTTCTGAAAATCGACCTTTTTCGAGCTAATTTCCCCGGACTATATTATCATAAAATATTTTTACTTCTTGAAATATTGTAGGTAATGTAAGAACCAAAAATTATGAATATCAGTTTTATCAGTTGTATTTAAAATTTAATAATTTGAAACAGTTAGAATTATGGCGCGAATATTAGCTGTTATAACATTTCGTAAAATAATCAAATTTCCCCAACTATTTACACAGTAAACACATTTTCATTGAAAGAATATTTATGGTTAATCGTGATAATATTGATAACAAAGTATTCCGTCATACCCAGGTGTGATACCAGAAACAATTATTATCTATTGATCGTATTTTTTACAGCGTCTAATGAAAAACTTTAATCGATCTAATTAACTAATTGCGTGACAATTTATTTACAGCAATAGCCAACTGTAAATAAAGGCCCTATTTGAATATAAAAATGTTTCCTCATTGTTGTAACTGATGTCATTAGAGATTGCAATGTTTTTGCCTATCTACTGTAGTGTGGTCTGACCTATACGAATGTTATTATAGGCATATCCTAGTAAGCCTATAATAATTTATCTCCTACAATATTTTCGTACGATAATAAAATGAAGCTTTTCAGAATATTTTTTTTTCGAGAAAGAGAGACTAGGGCATTGGTGAAAGATGTAAGCATTTACTTTAATTGAATCATGGTGCAGAGGGTTTTTTTACATGTCGTTGGCATGTACTACCCTAAAATTCTTCAAGATTGGGTTATTTGAGCTTATGGGAGTTTCCTTGATTTCCTCTTTGTTCAACTTGGCAACCAAGCCGCTGTCTATGTTTATTTTCACCCGTTTTAGCACCGTATCTTTTGTATATATACCACGAAGAGTTGTATTATGAGGATCCAATATTGCCAGGATGTCACCAGTAGATGTTGTTAATACATTTTTCTCATCGGTGGGCATGGGAATAGCAGCATTTCGTGCTCCTCTCAGATAAAGTAGTTTATCGGTAGGAAAGTTGTATCTACGTATTTCATATACCCGGTGCGGATTCGTCTTGGGAATTAGCCTTATACATCTAAGTTGGTCAAGTTCAAATCCTAGTATTAGTAGAGAACGATGTCGGGCAGGAGCAGAGCTGCATATGGCATGAGGAGATCTAGACCTGACACGAAGAGAAGGCTGGGCAGGAGAAGGATACCTGCCAGTAGGAGAAGAACTGCCGGAACGAGGAAAACCAGGAAGAGGATCGCCATTTGGTAAACACTCGAATTGAGAACTCACCTCTGCAACAAGAAACAGAGTTTATCAGTTTTTCTTGAAGTCAACAATCCTACATTGGTATTGGCTGCGTACAATTCTCAAATGGAGATTCAGAAATGATTAAGAGCGTGTGAGTTGGCGACTGTAAATAAGTGATTCCATATAAGTTCTAGTTGGCGCGTATAATTTGGAGCAGAGTAAGTAATTAAAAGTAGGTATTGAAAGCAAGATTTGTATTAATAGGTACAGCGCTTGTTGATAAAGGCACATATAACCTTATTTCTCAAATTGATTGTCATTAGTTGAGAACAATGGAGAAAAGTATATCAAGCGGTGCAAGAGTTTTCTGCCTAGTGAATTGTGAAAAGAAAATGAAAAATGATCTTGTGCTTCTTCGCAAAAACGCTAAGCTTCATTAAGAAAATAATATCTTGTAAAATGTTCATTGAAAAGGGTTTAAATAAAGGTCATTTTGATTTTTTGTATGCCCTACGAATCGAGTTCTCTGAAAATGTTTACCTTCCTCTTCATCAAAAGCAACAATCCAAGAAAGCTGCGATTTACGAAAATGACACCGGCTGCCAGTAGAACCGTGGTAAATTACACCGCGGATATCAAACAAATTTGAAGATCATTTTCTTGGGCAGTAGAGCCGAACTGGGGGGTAAACCAAAAAAAAATATGAATGTGAAAAATAAAGGCCATCCTACTGCATATGTAAAGATGGTACACGCCTAAATTTTTACGTGGACAATGAGTAGTGTACGCTTTTTGAATGTGTACAGTTGCTCCGTGCAAAGATGTCCATTACGCGATTCGGAATAGGGCGGTAATCGGAGAATTTTTTACTTCTACTTTGACTCAGAGTACTTTCAGCAAATATACACCTAAAGTTATAGATACATCATATGTTTATATTTACCAATAGAATTAAGGATAATCGCCATGGATATGAGAAGTATATGAAAAAGCCCCATCTATTATAATTAGTCGCAAAACTCATAAATGTATTGTTGAAGAACTTGATTAACACTGTAACTAAAGAAAATTTCAGTGCCTTCTTGGATTATATACGGAATATATACTAAAGTCGTTATCTCGTAAATTATAAGATTTAAGCCTGTACTTGTGAGATATTTGCATTTCATTAGAGTCTGATTCAAGAATAAGAATTTATTTACTACAATTCGTAAAAACCGATATCACAATTTATATAAGTTTTTACTTTTCATAGACAATTGTTATCTCATATATTATGAGCGTTAAGCTTGTCCTTATCTAGATTTACAATAAACGAGTTACTGTTGCTGAGGCAGATTTCAAAACATTTCAGAAGATAAGCTTACAATATTTACGTCCTATTACATTGAAACTGTGTTGACGGCCGACTTTTGTCGAATATTAATCTGAATTATATTTAAACACACAATGGTCTGAGTTTCTTAAGGTAAAATGATATTGATGATACACATATTACCAGTAATATAGTGTAATCAATCTTTCTATATTATAAAATAATCTCGCCGCCATTGCGAATGCTGATTTAGGAATCGTGAATTCGATCTCGGGTTCATCATTCTGATTAAATAGAAAAACTATTTGCTCTTCATAGATAAAGAAAAAATGATTAATCATTTAAAAAAAAATTATTAAGACTATAAAACAATTAATTCTTCTGAAACCAAGGGGTCTTTTCTTTGTATCAACTTTACATTATGTCAGTAGAATAATGTTGACTGCAGAAAACCATTTTGAAAATATTACAAATGACTATAACTTCATTACTGTTGACCAAGGAAGATTTAGTGCTTTTACATAAACTTTGAATTATGTTAAAGAAAAAAGTTTTACTGTAAAAATCTATTTTTTAAATGATTTAATTAATGGTTTCTGAGGATATCCCTCTTTCTTTTTAATACGATAACTTAAAGACGGTTGTGAATAAAGTAATTAATTTGGTCAGGCGTTTTTCCATCACCAGTATCTCGTAACTGATGCAAGAATTCCTGAAAATATTCATAACATTTCTTTTTATCTCTTTATAATGTTTCAAACATCGGTTTTTCATAGTAAAACATTTTTTATTAATACACGGAGAAAATTTTGTTAGGAAACTTTACAGAACTTTTGAGTATAATTGGGATGGGCTTCCAGTTTGGGAATGGAATAAAGTGGACGTGAGTGAGATAGGTGTGGCACTTTTTGCTTGATAAAGAGGATTGTGAGGGCAGGATGTGCGTGGAGAGGTCAAATGAAAGGAGAGGAGGTGATCATAAAGGGGTGGAAGTGAAACTGTGAAAGTGGATACTGAAGGGAAGGAGAAAAACGGAAAAGTGAAAACCGAAACGTGGGAGTTTGAGGTTAGGGGACGAACCGGAAGGGCTTAGGAGCAGAAGCGTCGGAGACACACGTGGCGACAGCGTCAACTAGGACGAGGTGGAAGTCTGACGACAGTGGTGATTGTCGTCAGATAGCGTCTTAGCGGTAGAAAGAAGAGTAGCGTGATGAGTGGAGAAGGAGAGAAAAGGAAGAAGAAAATGAAGGCTTGGTGGGAGTTGGTTAAAATGGAGTGGGAGAAGGAGAGGGAACTAGCGAACCTGGAGAGCAAGAAAGAAAGGGAGAAGCTACTGGAAGAAATTGAGAAAATGCAACAGAGCATCCAGGAGCTAAATATCAAAGTTGAAGGATGGATGGAGAAGGGGAAGAATGTGCAACCTAAAGAGGAGGGAGATTCGCCAGCGACAATGATGAAGAGGAAGATGAGGGATGCAAGTAGTCAGACGGAGGAGGAGATGAAGAGCACCTGGAAGAATCCGCCGAAAGCGTTGACGAAGGAAGAGTGTACAGGGGAGAAGGAGGCCAGAATTTTGAAAAGGAGGAATTTGAGAGTTCTGGGGGTTAGTGGAGAGGACTGTGAGGTGGTGAGCAGAAGACGTTGCAGTATTAGTGTTATCGAAGACGAGTTAAATGAATGAAATTCAGAATATCGTTTACCAAAGCATCTAAGGTGTGGAAGTCATACACTTAGCTGACACAAATTGACACAACTTGGGCTATAAATTGCGACAGATTTCTAAAATCTGTTCATGAAAAGGCCATGAGTAAATGTACTTCCTTATGGGATTGTGCATGTCGCGGAGAAAAGAGGGAGGTAACAAAAAATATTCTGGGGAAAACATTGAAAATGCCCGGAATAACCCGATGGAACTCTCTCATTGACGGCTTATTTGACATCTCTGCAGGCAAAGATAAATTGAACGAGCTAAACGAAGCTCTTCAAATCAAGGATTGCTTGCTACAATCAGATATAATATATATTGATGAGTTCGTTAGGGTCATGAAGTCTGTTTCCAAAGCCCTTGACGATCTACAGAGTGAAAAGAATCTTTGATACGGGGATTTGATTCCTACTCTTTTCTCATTGAGAAGAAAATTGAAAATGATGGACGTAACGGACCTTAAATATTGCGGAGTAATTGTTGATGTGCTGCTAGTGTCAATTCAAAGACGCTTACAGTTTATTTTTTGATTGAAGTGAAGAAGCAAACGACGCTGTGTTAGCAGCTCTTACACTTCCGAGGGTCAAAGCTCGCTGGCTAGCTTGCGTATAGCCCATTTCAATCCACGTTGTCTGCAGCTTCAATGAAGAAAGTATGGATGCTAATGACTTCTACGAGTTTGGTGAGGGACCAGTAAACATTAGTTATGGTCCAACTGCAGCGAAGAGAGGACGTCCAAGTCGACAGGCTCTAGTATTCGCTCAGCCTGTAGACTTTCCCAAGTCAAATGCCTCAACGCCTTACATGTTTGAGATGAGACTTTTAGCTAAAGCCAATAATACTCGTTGTTAGATCACTAATTTCTAAGATTACAATTTCTTATGTACATTTTTGTAAATATACACATCGTTCAATTATTTAAAAAATATTTAATTCACGTTAAATTGTTTTCAGGCTCTAATCGTCTAGAGCTAGTCCACCCCGTAGAATTGCAACTTCTTATGTACATTGTTGTAAATATATACATCGTTCCATTGTTGTAACAATATCTAATTGGCGGTAAATTGTTTTCAGGCTCTAGTGTTAGCCCACTTTCGTAGAATTGAAAGATCTTATATTGTTGTCAATGTACACCTCGTTGAATTATTGCAAAAATATTTAGTTGGCGTTAAATTGTTTTGAGGTTCTAGTGTTAGCCCACTCTGTAGAATTGAAAGTTCTTACATTTTTTTTCAATGTACACATCATTGATTTATTGTAAAAATATTGAACTTGCGTTAAATTGTTTTTGGGCTCCAGTATTAGCCAATTCTGCAGAATTGAGAGTTCTTACATTGTCATAAATATACACATCGTTAAATTATTGTAAGAATATTTAATTCGCGCTAAATTGTTTTAATTGTTAAAAAAATATACTTCAACCAAAAAGACTGTATAATGATAAAAATTTTACAAAAACTTTGAAAATGTATTAAAAATTATATTTCCAGTAATAAATTACATTTATTTTGTGATTTCCCCTCTAAAAAAATTAATATAAGCGAACGCACTCTTGTATTTCACGCTAGAAGTTTCGGAACAGATTTTTTTACTTCTCTCTCCTGCTCAGGTATCACTGCCGTGTACTACACAGTCCTATGTACCATGGAATTGTACTACGCAGCCTTTTGTATCAAATGTATTCACTGCGCAACCTCTACATTTCGTAGAGAACTTCTGCTCAGCACTATGTACCATCTAAGTAAACTGTGCAGGCTCTCGTAGCGGAGGTCTATACTTGGCACCCGTAAGTATCATAGGGCACTACTACGCATCTCTATGTATTGAAGAAGTACACTGCGCAGCTATATGTTCCATAATACGCACTCTCGTATACCGCATGTGTCTACTGCGCATCCCTACGTTCTGTACGACAGTACTACGCATCCCTTGGTACCGATGGACTACTTTACATGCCTATATATTGTAAGTCTCATCAAGTCTCATCAAGTACATCCCTAAATGTTTCAGGTATCTACTGCACAGCCTTACATACGGGATATCTCTAATACGCATCCCTAGGTACATATGAACTGTAATGCGCAGTTCTACGTACTGAGAATCCCTGCATATAGCAGGCCTCTACTACGCAGCCTTAATTACTATAGATCTCTACTGAACTGTATTGTGCATATTTACGTAATATAAACCTCTACTGCGCATTTCAACCTCCCATAAATATCTACGTCGACCCCTACATATAGTAGATATCTACTGCGCGGCTTTACGTACCTGAAACGTCTACTGTGCACCCCTGCGTACTTCAGGACTGAACTGAGCAGATTTACGAGCCCTACACCTGAACTGTGCACCACGGCACTCTCCTGAGCAGCCTAATGTACTACACAATTGTACTGATCGGTTCTATGCACAATAAGTGTTTGCTGTGCACCCCGCGTACTGCAGTACTTACTGCGCCTCTCTACGCATTATAAACCTCTACTGCGCAGCCATGCACATTACATGACTCTAGTACAGAGCCCTGCACATTACATGACTCTACTCCGCAGCCCTGCACATTATATGACCCAACTGCATAACTCTGTATATTGCAGAACTCTACTGCGCATCCCTAATTATTGCAGGAATCTACGGCGCATCCGTGCACATTACATAATTATACCGCACAACTCTGCACATTAAATGAATTTACTGCACATCTATGTACATATCAGAACATCACTGCGCATCCCTTCACATTACATGTCTCTACTTCGTAGCTCTGCGCATTACATGACTCTAATGCACAGCCCTGTACATTAAAAGACTCTACTGCCTACCCCTGTACATCACATGACTCTACTACGCAGCTTAATGTACCACGTGAAGGTACTGCACAGCTCTATGTACTGCAAGATCTACTAAGCACCCCTACATGTGTTTGGTCTTTACTGTGTACAGTTGAGTACCACACGTGTCTGCTGTGCATCCTCACGTTCTGAAGAATGTATTGTGATGTATTTCAAATGTATTTTGTCTGAATGTAGTTTGTATTTCAGATATCTCAAATACAATTTTTGTGAAATACTGCCCAGCTCTGATGAAATATAAATTATGTCACTAAAATTTGCGATACAGGGACACATGAGTGCTTTGACTTTACACGCATCCATACGCAACGTTCTTTGGAAACGCAGAAAATAGAGGCAGGGGCAAGTGCGCAACATGAACCAACGTCTGGTTGCTCTGTTCCGCAACCAGAACAAGAAGACTTTCCCTTTGATAACTGGGAGTGCTTGTGTTCACAAGAAACTCAACCTTGGCGTACAGTTTCCCAATGCTTCTATGCACCAAGGGACAAAGTTCCCGAATTGCATATTGGAGCAGAAAGTTCTCCTACTTAAGAAAACCCCTGTAATTCTAAATTTAAGGGCAGACGGTGTGCTCATGTGACACACGTGTTAAAAAAAATGAAGATAAACGGCATCACGAAAGGTTGGTATGCACATTCATGGATATGAACTTAGTAGGTAAGAGAAGACGCGGCCATGAGAGTCAATGAAAATATTGGTCCAATGTGTGCAATGAAGAAACTATTATTTCATCGGAGTCTGATTCCGTGAGATGTGGCTCTCGTATGCACATCAATGATGCAGTCACTGTTGGTGCAATCTCCATCGGTATTGGCTACACTCAGATGTCCGAATTTATGGCTATTTTGGATGTTCCTTGCATGTGCAACGAGACCTACTAGAAACGGCATAGGAGAGTTTATTGTGGTATCCATAATGCGGCGCATACATCCATTAACGAGGCTCATGATGCAGAAATAACACTTGCATTGAAGGAGGGAAAATTGATGAGCTAGGTAGACGATGGATAACAGTCCTTGCCGATGGGGAGCTGTGTAAACTATGCTATCGTACATAATATGATTCACTGTCCGGAGTGGTAAGTTAACTGAGCTGTAGTGCAACTTATTTAGTTCTGTTTGAATAATAGTTATTATAATTCAATATTTTTTCCAGACTTCGATTGTTAGTGAAAGAACTGGGAAAGTCTTGTTGATTGGAATTAGGAACCGATATTGCATGATATCTTCTTGAGCTAAGTACGAAGACAAGGAAGCACCCAAATACGAATGCTTCCTCAATTGGAATAAAAGTGCCACTAACATGTAAGCTGATGTAGTGGCGACAGGGTTCAAGCAAAGTTTGCCTATATAAAGAACTCATAATTACGAAATTTATTAAAATTTTTGTACATTCGACTCTTTTAGTTTTGAACTTTGCAAAGAATGCTGTAATAGCGAAATTCACTTAAAATTTGTATTTGCAGGTTATGGAGATAGTACCGGCAACAAAAGGCTGATGGACCTGAAGCAGTACGGTGGTTCTTGCGATATCGAAAAGATATAGTGTAAGAATCATCTGTTGCGCAACTACGGCAACAAACTGAAAGAGATCAGTAGCAAAACGCAAGTTGGGTATTCGTTGCCCATAAGGAAAATGTTAGCTGGAAGTGTCCATCGCTTCCGAGGAGCTGTAACAAAGGCCATAATGCATCGCAAAAAATGAAGAGGGTTCAACGGTTGCTAAGGTATCAAATTTACGGAAGGATATTCACAACAGTGTGTATCATATATTTGGCCTGCACAGTAGTTGTGATTCCTACTTCTGCTCGGGAGCAGAGGAGGGAGAAGTAAATTTGATACCATAAAAAAAAAAAAAATTGATTAGCAGTTTGAACTCGAAAGTTCATTGCCTCACTACCCGATTCGGGTAGTGGCAAAAATTCACTATGTAAGATGACATTAGGATAGTCAATAAACGTCTCGTTACCAACGCGATAAGTCTCCTGCATGGTGTCGTTGACGATGTTTGTGAACAATTCAACAGCATTGAAAATAAATTTGTGGGTGGTAAAAAAGTGAATTTTCCTTTAGAGGGGCATATGCAACCCGATGTGAGGGTGCCATTGTGTCTGCCAACACCGGGGAACTTTTCACATGTTTGCATAAGGCAATGCTCAAGAATCATATTCCATGCCACATCACACGGATATTTGATAAGCGGAAAAAACACGCTACAGAGAAGCATAGAGAAATGAGGGAAAATGACGACAGGAGTGAGAAGACAAAGAAGAACGTAACCAGTGTAGGCCCAGTCAAGGATGATTACTGATTGGGAGAACTAGATGACATGGGTCCTGCAGAATATGAGAGAAGGCAGCAGGTACTTCTGGTCAAGGAGTTCAAGAAGTGCACAAGTGAACTGGAAAAAATGCAGGTGGACACAATTGGACAATCTGATACCGAACTGTGGAAGACCGGAAGGAAGAAACGGCTGACAGCGTCAAAATTCGGCAGTATTTGTAAGCACAGATCTTCCACTTCATGCGTGAATTCGGTGCATGGAAGATTATATTCCAGTGTAGAAACGAACGCAATGAAACACAGTATCGAGATAGAGGAAGTTGAAAAGAAGCTGTTAGGTGAGAAGCATTGAATCGTCGTCAGGGACTCTGGGCTTATCGAAGATAGTGAACATTGGCGACGACTCCATCGTGGAAATAAAATGCTAGTCATGTGCAGATGATTACGAATCGCTGGAAGAAGCGATATTCGAAAGGAAAATATGTATGAAAAGTCACATTTTTTTTAATTACCATTACACAAGATTTTATAAATATTTTGATGAACTTTTTTTTAGTTGAAATACTGTGATGTCGTTGTTGGTGAGCCGATTGTAAAGCCAACTAGTGACTATTTCTATCAAGTGCAAGGCCAATTGCACATTACTGGAAAGAAGCAGTGCTATTTCGTGATGTGCACAACAAATTTTTTGACCAAAAAAATACTCGAAAAAGATGATGCCTTTTGTGAGCAGAAGATGAAAAGTGGTCTAATAAGGTAGGTGATTCTAATGCCCACCTATCGCAAATACCCGTATACAATGTGACCAGTGATTTACACCTTAGATACTTTGTAGGTTTCACTACGACTGTCTTCTGCCGGAGATGGTGAATCCGATGTATCCACAACGTCTCCAAAAATTGGACATAAAAGATCCGCCTAGTTAAGGATGCAAAAATTCTCCTTCAAAACATTTATACAATTTGAAAAATATTGGAAATGAAATCATGTCCTCGAATTCAAGTTAAACTGATATATAAAATGTTAATTGTGGCAACAATTAACATTTTATATATCAGTAATGAATACAATCAATGAAAAATTTATATATCAGTAATGAATACAATTAATGCAGCTGACGACAGAGCAATTAAAAATAGTTACTTCTCTTATATTGTACTTATCGTAGGTTCATCCTTGACATTTTTTCGTTTTCAAAAATGCAGCGCGGAGAAAAAACCCTACAGGGATGAAGATTTAAATAATCAGTACCCCAATGAAATGTTTCGCTTAGACTAAAATTCAAATAGAGCATTTCCAACATTTCAAACTTTATTTCGACTTCTTGCAGCTATTTCATGTATAACCATTGGTAACGGTTTTCTTGGTTTGTAACGATTATGTAACAATTAAAAAGTAAGATTTTAGAACAAACAATTTTTTTTCTAGTATATTGAGTCATTTAATTCCAAATTTTTACTGGATATGAATGAAGTATATCTCGAAACTATCCCAATGAAATGTTTAGAATATAGGATTATTCAAATATAGTATTTTCAACATTTCAAACTTTGTTTTAACTTCGTGCGGCTATTATATCAGAAACTTTTGTTGACAATTATTACTTGTGTGGTATGCCTGGATTCATAAACGAATAAGGTGAAAGACATCTTTAAAGATAATTGAAAAGGAAATGAATCTGTAATGATCAACTGGGATTGACAATATTAACTGATTTTGTTCAATCTTTTTTTGATTTACTCGTAATAACATAACGAGGCATTATTTTTCTTCGCCGTGTCTACACTCAAACAATGGGCAGGTCGCGCGAAGCCAAGAGAACCGTCCGCTCGACAAACTAACCACTGCCGAAAGGGTAACGGTTCCCAGAAAATGCCTGACCCAGGCCCACTGTCCGCTGATGATGACTTTATTGCAGGCAATTTTTTCACACCTTTTTCCCTATGTAACTTTCTTTCCTGAAAATATTCCTACAGTGATTAGCTGTCGAATTTTTTTTTCCCTAATAAGCTCCACCCTTTGAGACGTGCTTATCATATTGCTGTCTCTCTCGCACACTCAACAAAGAATTCCTTCGGGTATCCCCAGCCCTGCGAATACCTTTTGGTGAGGATAGGGTTAGTAGCGGTAAGGAGATAATCGCGGGGGAATGCGATAGGGGGAGTGAGAGGTCCGGAGGTGTTTCTGTCAAGATAGAATTAGAGGATGCGAGGGAGATGGATTTGGAGGAAGTTCGTAGGAGAGAGTGAGAGGTCTGGAGATGCATCTCTCAAGATAGAAAGAGAGTGATTGAGGGAATAGCCACTCCGCTTACTGACCATGCGCAGCTTCTGTTTTAACTTTCTAACTTATCGGCTAGAGGGGGTGAAGACTAATGTGCATGCGTCCCTTTTTATCTTAGTAAAAATCACAGGCGTTTATTAATCAACTCAGTCTTACATAATTCGGAAAAGATTAGAATGAAAAATATAAGCATTTGATTCGTCGTTCTTTGGTCAGATTCAGTCTTCTTATTAGTAGCGTAGCAGGCGACGGATACTATCGCGAGATGGTAGGAAGGAGACGGAAAGAGAGCGTCGAACCGGAGAAGAGGGAGTTCCGATAGGGGAGAAAATTAATGGGATTTCGAGGATTTTATCTGAATCGGTAGAGGCATGCACCAGGGCGGGTGGTGCGCGGCGGGGGGTAACGGCAGCTTGTGCCGGAGGAGGAGGAGTAGGTTGTGCTGGAGATTGTCGTTTAGCTGGACAGGAGGAGGGGGAGTGTTTCGGGTTGGAAGAAGTTTGTTTACCCGGTCAGCAGGAGGGGGAGTTAATAACTGGGGTTGTGGAGAAGGTAGTTTGGCCAGGATTCTCTGGATCTCTCCTCGAGTGGGGGTAGGTGGTTTTCTTTTGAGAGGGAATGGAGAAAAAGGAGCGACTAAGCGAGTTGGGTAGGTGCAAATCACGGAGGTTAAGATTTGCTCAATATATTCGTCGAAAATGGTTCGTGGGGGAGAAGATGGGGGAATGAGAGTAATAAAGACAGAAGGTGAAAAGAAAGTCAGTTCGCAGAGGATCCGTTCTACCTCTGCTTTGGATGTAGAAGTGGGGAAGGTTTTTGTGACGTATTTGGACCTGAAAAAATGCTACGCGACTTACGCAATGCGTGGTCCGCTGAAACCCTATGGGGACGCACGTAATGCCATTCCTCTCCGGAGGAACTAGGTTCCGGTTTCCCGTCGGAGCTGAATTTACCTATCCCAGAGGGAGGCTCCTTGGTCGGGCAGTGTGGAGCTTGGTCGAACTTCGCTGCTCCTGAGAGAACTCGTAGATTGGCCGCAGCCGAGTTTCCAGGCTGCGAGTTTCTACAATACTCCCGGTATTGGTCGTGGGCCTCCGTCAAAACAATCCTGTCGCGCAATTCCGTGGAGAATCCGCGTGTTTACAATGTGCGCCCTGCATAGGTGGGTCGCACTGGTCCCGTGGCGTACCCTGGTGCGGTCAGCACGGGACGTTGGTAATATTCTTTGATGCGTTTGACGGTGCGTCTCACGGCGGCGGGCTTTGGTTTGCGCTTTTTGTTGCGCCTTTCTGTTATAGGCTTTGTCTATAAATAAAACTTCGATTGTTTATATATAAAATAACCCCCCGGTACCATAGGGCCCGGAAACTTGCCAGCCTCGTGCATGGAAATAGCGGCAGGTCGGCGACGCGGTTAGTGCCGAGGGTCCTTCACCTCCGCGTCGTCTACTGGTTTTTAGTACGGATAAAAACAACAAATAAATATCTATGATGATTGGGGTTCGGGACCCAGCCGAATACATCTGGTATGCCAGCCGTATCAGCGGTTACGAGTTATCTGGTATGCAAGCCGACTCGTGAAAGGAGGAAGGGGGGAAGGAAGTAAAATAATTGAAAACGCAAATTAATTAAGAGAAGGTTAGAATAAGATTCAACAAATTTATTTCGGTCTGCGCACAAGGGTTAGCGATTATTGGTCTCAGAGAGTAAGTAAGAGAGAGAGAAAATATATCGTAGTTTAGATTCCGACAGCAAGGGGACGCGTTTGAGTGCGTGGCCTGGCGGCGGTGTTCGGTTCCCCAAAGCGGGAGATCCAGCCTTGAGTGAGAGAGAGGCGGTTAGAGTGTTTGCAAATTTTCTTTTAGTTTGCCTGACCCGATCGAGAAGTCCTGCCCGGGGAGGTTGTAAGTGCTAAGAGCGGGAAGTCCAGCCGTTAGCATTAGGATCAGAGCGGGGAATCCAGCCCTGATCGTTCTGCCGTTCCGTGGCGCAGCGCGCCTTTTTAAATCCGCGGTGCTATGTGGGAGTTGACCGGAGTGCGAAGGATCTAGTGGAGGGAGATGCGCGCGCTTGAATTTCCATGGCGCTGTATGAGCGGCGTATCGGTCTCTCTCTGTTTTCTCTCTGTCTCTCTTACTCTTTAGAGTCTAAAGAGCCTAATATCTACAATGGTTGCCAACAACACTTTGTCTCCTCATTTTTTTTCGTATCTTGTTCCGTTTTCCTAAAAAATTTATATTTTTTTTATTTTCAATGTTATTTTTTATGATTAAAACAAAAACTACGCGTGCTATCGAAAAATGATTAACAATGAATTTGTAGGCCTCTCTCTTTGGTCTTTGAAAACATGTGCCAAAGTAAAATACAATCTGAATAATCTTTCCCAAGTTGTACTATATGGTCTATGGACGACGACGTATTGTGTACATAGTAAACTCCTGTACCCACGCATGGAAGTATTGCTTTCAATACGTCACGTTATCCAAAATGTACCGAATCTTTTGTATTCTTTTCGTTACCTTTTAACAGATTGGAAAAAAAATTAAAAATGAAATTGTTATAACATCACATTTTACGCGTCTAGCTTCTAATATTTACATAAGATGCATACAGATTCGAATAAACTATTTTTTACCATTATGCGCAATTTAAAAGTTTCGTTACAAGTTCGGTATTTTCAATAATGTAACCTAAATCGAGTGAAAATAGTTACGTTTTAGCAGTATAGAAACTGAACAAAAATCACGACATTTTTTTTCATTTCGGTCGGGTCCCTGCTCCAAATTATACGAATGAACAAGAACTTATCCACAATCAGTTTCCTAGGTCAATTAAAAAAAAACACTATTTAAATAATTTCATCTTTTATGCGTAGATTATCTTCCGTCTTCTTCCGTAAAAAAATATGTAATTGTTAGTTTTGCAGTCGCTGCCTCTCGCACTTTCAGTCATTTCCGAATTTCCATTTCAGAATTTTGTACAGTAATTACCAACATATGATTATGTACTTGGAGTAAAAGTAGATACTTCTTTTTCCTGTTGCGGAGTTGAGTTCACAAACCGAGTGCTTATCTAATGGTGACCCTATTCCTCGTGTTCCTCGTTCCGGCACTTGTAATCCTCCTGCTAGGTCTCTTCCTTCTGCCAAGCCTCCTCTACGTGGTAGGTACAGGTCTCCTACTAGAAAACATTGGTCTTCGCTCGTACTTGGATTTGACCCTGAAGAACTTCGATATGTTAGGCTTATTCTTGACACGAATCCGCACCCGACCCTGGCAAATGTTAAAGCGTAAGAATTTCATTTACAACTTTGAAGTCGAATTCATGTCGGACCAAGTTGAACTCAAGTGAAAATATTTTTACTGGGAGAGTCCGTAGATGTGCGCCTCAATTAGTTTGGATACCACCTAAGACGCCGTTCATTTTTCAAGTGTGAAAAGAAGCTTGATTGGAGACGAATTAATTGATCTATATTAAATAATTCACGCTTTCTCTATGGCGAAGCACATACTTTCTCTATTTAATCATAATGAAGCATCAAACAGTTAATAAACTGAGAAACATAAAATTATAAATAAAATCAAAAGGTAACATTCGACATCGAATTCACATCTAGTTAAGTATATTTCAATGAAAGCTTATTCTAACCAAAATTATAACTGTTGGGTTTATGTATTTGGTTAGGTCAGCATAATTAGTACAATGTTGTGATTAAATGAAATTCACATTGAAATTTAACAAAATTCAGCCTTCGGCACAGACTTAATGTATAGGTACGCAATATTAGTAAGATTAGCTCCTTTACAGTTTTGAAATCTGCTAATGTATTTTGTATATAATACAAGGAGGAACTGCAATATTCACGTCGAATAAATTTATATTATTTAGAACACATAAAAATAAATACCGTATTTTCTTGAAAAGTAAATGATTATATAAATTATTATATCAGTTTTAACGAATTCGAGTAATTAAATTTTCCTCCTCGATAGTGACTCTGATGAAATGTAAATATCTCAAGCTTAAAGCTTATAATTATCAAGATAACGACTGTAGTATATAATTACCATATGATGCAAGGAGGCGCTAGAACCTTCTTTAGTTACAGTGTTAATCACATTCTTAAATAATATATTAATAAGTTTTTTGGCTAATTGGGAGACATGTGGATTTTTTATACACTAGTCTTATCCTTGATGTTCATCCTCAATTCTTTTGGTAAATATAATCATACAGTATATCTATATCTTTAGGTACATCTTTTCGAACTTCATGAAAATTAGAATTCGTTAGTAATTTGCAAAATGAATTCGGGTTGGTTCGGGTCGGGTTGTCTTCGAGTTGGAACGGGTCGGTTTACGAGTTTACAACCCGACCTGAAAACTCGAAAGCCCGACCCGACCCAGAGCAAAAAGAACAAACTCGCCTCGGTTAAAAATGCAGAAATCAGGAACGTTATTCACAATATTCATTGCCTTTTTCAAAACTTTATACACTAAAAACACGCAAGCAGAGTACCGATCGAGGTGCACATGGCTGTGCAGAGTTGAGACATACAGTGACCGTTGATGAAAAAATTTTAATCCCCTAGAACTGTGCGGAAACTGTGCAGTAGTTTTATACTATACATAGCGCTGCGCTGTGTTATTCTACAACGCTCGTGGCTGCGTGGTAGACTTTTGAGATACTTATGACTAAATACTTCAATTGCAAAGTATCGAAAACAGCTTATTACAGTTTTTATTCGCGTATAGCTGCAGATGAAATTCTAAATGCTGCGCAGTGCATTTCTACTATATTTAGAGCTGTCCAGTACTTTTTTTACTATACCTAGTGCTGCACAGTATTATTTTGATACACATGGCTCTGCGGGATTCCATCACAATTTATAAAGTTGAATTTCATAGTGCGCAGAATAGCTAAATACCGTCTCTAATCGCATAGAACTGCGCAGAAAATTGTAAACACTACACAGTTCTTTTATGAACAGGGATGTGCAGCAGTCTTTTTTACTGCACATTGATATGCACAGTATTATTATGCCATGGCCATATATGGCTGACCTTTCCTTAAATTACTTCTATGTAATGTATGACTGCGCAGTAGAGCTCTGAGATACTTATGAGTGTACAACTTCATTTCATAGTATCTAAAATACCTCAATGCAGTTTACAATCACGTAACACTGTACAGAAAATTTTGAAGACTGCGCAGTGAAGTTCTACTATACTTACTGCTGCGTAATAGTTTTATAATATACATAAGAATGCGCAGTATTATTACAAAACACACAAGTGCGGACTGCCCAGAAAATTGTAAATACTACACATTACATGCTGAAAATGGTGGTAAGAAATGAAAGTGTAGATTACTGGTCAAAGCCTCTTTCAATGGGTCAATTTGTGATTATTTCACAGAATCATTAAAGTTCTGACGTACAACTATACATTCACAAAATTTTTTCAATTATAATTATAATGTTTTCACTTCTTTCATAAAACTTGTAGCATCGCACTTCGAAGCTAGTACAAGGCTTTTACCATACTATATATGTTTAATTCTGATGATGACCAGGGACGTACGGTGGAAACGTTAATGATGCTCTGTCATCTCTAAACTTTACTCATTAAAAGAAGCTTTAACCAGTAATTTACACTTTTATTTCTTACCACCATCTTCAACTTATATTACCCTGGTCAACGCCTTAACATCATCCTGGAGTGCAAGGTACAGTTCTATTATAAGCAGGGATGTTCAATAGTTTTTATTCGATTAATTAGGAGATGGTATTCTGTCGACCAGGCTAAAGTAATTTGAGAAAAAGATGGAGATTTTGCAGATTCCTGGCCCAAAATCAATTTATTATGTTAGTCTGAGAGATCCCTCAGTACAAAAGCATAACGTTTCGGCAACACATCGGTTGCCCTTATCAAATATAAAAGATGGGTATTTTGAGCCTAGATTACAAAATATGTTTGGTAAAGGAAGGGAAGTCTGTAGTAAAAATTATAGTATATAAAGATTTTTAGTGTAGTATGACAGAAAGTATACCTGTGTATGTTGTTGGAGTAAAGAGGTTATATTGACATTATTTGTCGTAGTTTTATGTTGTTATAAAAAATGTATGAAGTCGTGAATTATAACAAGATGTTGTGTACAATGTAAGAAGATTGATTATAATTGACTCCGCCTGTGAGACGGAAACAGTATTTGTAATTAAATAATTAAAATTTTGTTAGTTGTGATCCAAGCCATTTCTGTGCCGTCTCACAGACAGAGTGGGACAACAAGCGTAAGTAATAGAAGACAGCGTTAGATCGCAGAGATAGGTAGTTGTTTGTAATACAATTATATGGTCTCGTTCATTTTTATAGTGATCAGTGGCGCTAGGTGTTGTTACATTTCTTCGCTCACTCACTCTAACAAGGGTATCTTGGGAGTGGATGAGCGAGAACATGAAGTGATCGTCGTAGGCATCTAGTAATTGAACGTATCCCTTAGAAATGTTTAAATATTTATATATTCGATGATTCTTTAAGAAAGAGCTAGTAGAGAGTATAAAACTGTTGTAAATGCCACTAATACCATCCAAATATGATCTTAAGTTGACAGTGTTGTTGTTTTTGACAATATGATACATTTCCATAAATATTCTTTTATAGTATGATGACTCTTTTGAGAGTATAGTAACATTGTCATAGTCAAAAGTGTGTTTTTCTTCTATTGCATGTTTAGTTAAGGCGGTTTTGTTGGTTGTGTTATTTGTTGGTTCACATTATCTTTTGTGTTCTTTCATTCTAACCAATAAGTATCTCTTTGATTGTCCAACATAATGTTTGCCAGAATCAATGCAAGTGACTTTATAGACAGTGTTGGTACATTTTTCCATAGGAATTCTGTCTTTTTGGTTTGTGAAACAATTAAGAGTATCTTCTATTGGTTTGAATAAAATTAAAAAATTGTATTGTCTGAAGAATCTAGTGAAAAATTTTGACAGTAGTGGACAATATGGAAGTGTAAAACATTGATCTAGATTGAGATCTTTGTTTTGTACAGTGTTATTCTTGTTGTTTAAAATTTTATATAGACGGCGTTGTATCTGTTTTTCGAAGAAATTATTTGGGAATCCATTAGACTCGAGGGTTTCTGTTATAATTTTCAAATTATATTTGTGGAAAGATGGATGGGAAAGTTTTATTGCTCTATCAACTAAACTAAATAGAATTATTAATTATAAATCAAATAGAATTATTTGGAATAGCAAGGTCAGAATGCTAAACCTAGCTATCAAATCTATCAACATAGAAATCAACAATGTACAACTTAATTTAAATAACCTCAAACAGTTCTTATAAATAAATCTATTTCAAAATTCAACTGGTTAAAAACACACTACTACGGCCACAAACACAAATCTAAAGACATCAACCATAAATGGATTCTTAATTTATCTAACTCCCTGCCTAAAGATATAGAATACTTATTGAGTCTTGGCCCAAACCACTGCTTACCTTTTTATAACAAAACTTTCATAATAGAATCCACACTATGTATTACAGAAGAAAAAATCCATTTATTGATGAAGACAAAAGTGATACTTTTAGATCAGAACTTGCTTTCAACTTACAACGATTTTATACCAGTAGGAATCAGAATAGAAACATCTCTCAATAACTCAGTATGGCAATAAAAACTAAAAGTTTCTTAAAAGAACACAATGATATCATAATCACACGTGCCGATAAAGGAAATGTAACAGTGGTTATGGATCGGAGTGATTACATACGAAAATCCTTTGAATTACTCAATGATACCTTTACTTACAATAAAATCAACAGAGATCCCACTAATAAAATACAATCTGATCTTAACAGAATGATAGATGAAATCTTATTACTCGGATTTATTAATTCTGACATGTCGAGAATACTTAAATGTACTAACGGCCACCCTCTATATAACATCTCGAAATATCTTAGCAACCCGATAAAACATATCTTAGAACAAACATCTAGACACGTTAGAGACAGCTGGAACTTTGTTGATAACATCAACAAATATAAAATCCCAGATGAGTTTGAAATTTTCTCTTTGGACGTAAAATAGCTATATACTAATATTCCTCACGATCTTGTCATAAATGCAGTCATAAAAAATTGGGATAAAACTAACAGCACACAAACTTAGCACTTGAATATTACATTAAATTCCTAGATTTCATTTAAAAAAATGCCTATTGCGTATTCCAAGGAAAATTTTACAAACAAATCTCCGGGGTACCCGTGGGATCCCCGATTTCAGCTTCTGTAGCTGACCTTGTCATGGAAGAACTAGAGAGCAAGATTCTAAATCGATTTTTACCTGACAAACCCCTATTTTACTACAGATACGTCGACGACGTTATATCTTGCCTTCATAAGGATTTAATAGATAATCTCAATGACTCTTTCAACAAATATCATAAACGACTACAATTTACTATAGAAAAAGAAATTGACAGAAAGATCAACTTCTTAGACGTAACCATCACTCATAATAACGGCCTAATTATCACCAACTGGTACATAAAAAGTACTTGGTCTGGCCGCTATACTAACTATAAATCTATAACTCTCCCTCCATACAAAATTAGCGTAATTAACAGTTTAGTTGATAGAGCAATAAAACTTTCCCATCCATCTTTCCATGAATATAATTTAAAAATTATAACAGAAACCCTCGAGTCTAATGGATTCCCATACAAATTCTTCGAAAAACAGATACAACGCCGTATATATACAATTTTAAACAAAAATAATAACACTATACAAAACAAAGATCTCAATCTAGATCAATGTGTTACACTTCCATATTGTCCACTACTGACAACATTTTTCACTAGATTCTTCAGACACTACAATTTTAAAATTTTATTCAAACCAATAAAAGATACTCTTAATTGTTTCACAAACCAAAAACACAGAATTCCTATGGAAAAATGTACCAACACTGTGTATGAAGTCACTTGCATTGATTGTGGCAAACATTATTTCGGACAATCAAAGAGATACTTATTGGTTAGAATGAAAGAACACAAAAGATAATGTGAACCAACAAATAACACAACCAACAAAACCGCCTTAACTAAAAATTCAATAGAAGAAAAATACATTTTTGACTATGACAGTCTTACTATACTCTCAAAAGAGTCATCATACTATAAAAGAATATTTATGGAAATCTACCATATTGTCAAAAACAACAACACTGTCAACTTAAGATCAGATTTGGATGGTATTAGTGGCATTTACAACAGTCCTATACTCTCTACTAACTCTTTCTTAAATAATCATTGAATATGTAAATATTTGAACATTTCTAAGGGATACGTTCAATAACTAGATGACTACGACGATCACTTCATGTTCTCGCTCATCCACTCCCAAGATCACTATACAAATGAACGAGACCATATAATTGTATTACGAACAACTACCTATCTCTGCGATCTAACGCTGTCTTCTATTACTTACGCTTGTTGTCCCACTCTGCCTGTGAGATGGCACAGAAATGGCTTGGATCACAGCTAACAAAATTTTAATTATTTAATTACAAATACTGTTTCCGTTTCACAGCTCAAAATACCCATCTTTCATATTCGATAAGGGTAACCGATGTGTTGCCGAAACGTTATGCTTTTGTACTGAGGGATCTCTCAGACTAACATAATAAATTGATTTTGGACCAATAATCTGCAAAATCTCCATCTTTTTCTCAAGTTTTTATTCTATATTGCGATGCGCAATATCATTCTGTCAGTATCATGGCTGCGCAGTAGACTTCTGAATAATTTATGAGAGCGTAGTACTACACTTAGGACTGCGCAGTAATTTTCTACACAATATTCTTCCATACACTTGGCTGCGTTGTAGAGTTTTACAGTACTTAATTTATTTAAGAATATATTCAATGCGAATAAAGAATTTTTACAACAAAGACAAAACAATGCGCTATTAAAAGTATCTTCTGTAGAATTCTGAAAACATATGCTAGTTTGGAGCCAAAAAATATCAACATATAATTTTTCGAGGAAAAGATTTAAAAGTTCACGAAATAGCAAGTTATTAGAGTCCGTTTTTTTAAATTTAGATAGAAATGCGGCCTTCGTCACTTTATGATAAGATTCAAGTATGGACTAATTCTACCATACCATAATAGGTGACTTCGGCGTAGCGATAAATATGGCAGTAAATAACTGCGCAGCCATATTTAAGATAGAATACTATTGAGTAGGCACACTACAACTGCTCGTGGTAGAAAACTACAACGCTATAAAATTCAAATGCGTAACTGCAGCGCTATATATGGCAGGAAAATATTGCGCAACCCCAAATATAATAGAACTTCATTGCTCAGTTTTTAGAATTTTCTGTGCAGTTCTACGATGCGCGATAAAATTGAACTGTGCAGTAACAAATGTCTCAAAAATCTAATTCGCAGTTATGAATTATCCAGAAGTATACTACGCAACCATGATGGTGGAATAATAATACTGCGCATTGCAATGTACAATAAAAAAACTGCTTCACATTCCCACTTATAATAGAAATGTACGCGATTAGATATTGTAATAAGCTTTTTTTACGAATAAACGATAAATACATATTACTTCATCAGAATTTATTCTGCTTGACGAACGAAAAACGACGATGATAGTCTGCGAAGATTTACACATTTTCAGAAAAACAAGATTATTCAAAAAATTTGTTAATGAATAAGTGGAAATTGAAAACTAAAATACGATATTAGCATCATTTTTTAGACCGTTGATTTAAGCGGTGTCACCACGATAGAGTCCCCCGGGCCCTTAAGCTATAACCTATTGTTCCATACCCTCAATTATTTGCTCTCAGTAGTTGAGTCCAGATCTCTTGATGAAGCCTAGTATGTCAATCACTGATCGCGTTATTATTTCCTCAGGTTCCATAAGATGGACCCGAAATGTTTATTGCCTAAGTCTAGCTAATGCCGGGCACTGGCGTAAGACATGCAGGGATGTTTCATTATCCCTGCTGCATTTCCTGCACTCTGTCGTGGGATTATACACCATCTTGTGCATGTGATAGTTCAGGTGGTTTTACCCTGGGTTTCTTCCCAGTACTCCCGGTGCTTCATCCGGATTCAACTTTTGATAGCCATCCCGATGAAGCAAGACGCTAGTCCGAGGATTATCTCCGGTCCTATGTATTCACTTGCTGATCCGCCCTCTGCGAACTGGTCCCCTTTTTCGTTGCCCTTGATCCCTGTGTAACCAAGGACCTATATGAGAGCCACGGTGTTCTTTTCTGCATGTTGTTTTGATGCCTTTTTACATTAATGTCACTTGGCTATCCGAGCAGATTGTAATCAGCCTACCAGCAGCATTTTCTTCTATTAATGTCTCAGCACAACGAAGGGCGGTCAGGAACTGCGCCTGAAAAACAGTGGCATGCCACTCGAGCGGGATTTCCATTCCCCTCCTTCCCGCACTGTCATAGATTCCTGCTCTTGACGTAGAAGCGTGTTATGAGTTTATCTTGTAGGAGTTCTTTACGGAGCATGAATCCTATTTCCGATGTGGGAGTGGTTCTCATCGCTCCCATAACACCCCTAAACGCTAGCGGGCGCAATCGTCGCAGCTTGTCCTATATCGTTTTAAGGTTTACGCGTGGCCACCAGACCCCAGCCGCGTATAGGAGCCTTGATTCAAGAACAACGGAGTGGAGCCATGCAAGAATTGTAAGCATTTCAGTTTGCTATCTGAGATTACTCACCGATATTCACCCGAGTCTGAGGTCGATAGCCTCCCACCACAAAATTACCTTGTAAGACACCTTAACGTTCCCAGGTGGGCCCCCTGACTAGCATTACAAAGTCATCCGCATATCCAGCCGCATATTCAGCCTACGAAGGAGGCCGTCCACTACAAGAGGGGTGACAGGACACCCCCCTGTGGGGATCCCCGCGGGGCTATTCCCTTGACTAGTCCTTCTCCCCATCTGGCTTCGATTCGCCACTGGCGTAGCATGCTTCCTATCCAACTTACTGGCTGGAAATTCATGCCACACCTTAAAGCCTCTCGACATATGACTTCTGGACGGGTATTGCTAAAAGCACCCTCCATATCTAAGAAGGTGCCCACAGCATAATCTCCATATTCCAGCTGCTGCTCCAAATTTTCAGCGAAAGCGTGGAGCGCAGTATCTACCGAGCAGCCTGCCTAAAAGGCATGCTGCCCTATGTGCAGCGGAGAAGCTATAAGCACCTTGTCCCTAGTATATCTCTCGACCAGCCTCTCGAGCGTCTTAAGGATGAAGGAAATCAAGCTGATTGGCTGGAAATCTTTAGTAGCATTTTTAGTAGCCTTCCTTCCCAGGTTTGAGAATCCCAGGTTTGAGAATGAATGCCATCCTGCAATCCTTTCATGCCGATGGGACGGGTTTGAGGGCAATACATGCCCTAAATGACTTCGTCAGTGGGACGTCGCTGAAATCAATGCGCTTTTGTGAGAGCACAGGATAGATGTCATTCACCACTGGTGATTTGAAGGGGAAGCGGGAACTAACGGCGCGTACCACCTTCATGATGTCAACGACCTTGGCGACGAAATTCCAGTCGGCCTTCTCCCTCCCTTGGCTCCAACCTTCCACCTCTCGGTCAGTTTGAGTTCGCTGAAAATCCAGGAAGTGCACTGCCATCAGGTGATTCAGGGCTGCTTCTTTGGCTCCGGCAAACTGACCATCATCGAGCCTTATGAGCCCAAGACTAGCTTCCGGACTTTTTGTCAGGAGGTTGAGGCCACTCAACATCACCTGGAAAATAAGCCGAGGCGATAAACACCTCAAGCCTTTCTCCGCTGCCGCTCCTGAGCCTCAACCTAATAACGGTGAGGTCCCTGGAGCAGAGTTTAGGAGCCAACATCGCACCCATACCCTTGACGGATATGCATACCCTTGGTGTTTTTTGCGCGGCCTCTTACATGTGGAGCCACACCATCCCAAGCCACTAATCCTTTCCCTGTATAACTAGGATTCTTGTATTAGGGAAAGCCCTGTCTGCACCACCGACATACGCTTGGTTAGAACCGCCGACGCGCCTTTGCTGTTGTGCAAAAATGATCTGCATTTAGGAGATTCCTGTCTCAGCCATTGATCAACTAATTTTGGGCGTCTCCGGATGCTTCTGGTCCTCTAACGGAGCCTGGATGCATCACCCGCAAGGTAACCGTGCCCGCCCCTAGATAGGGTTGGTAATTTAAAGCGATCCAGAGATGCCCTGCGGACTAGCTCCCTGCCTATTGGATTCAAGCTTTTACGAATCGGTTCGTAGAGTGTGATCTGGAAGCTCATGCACCTCAAAACGGTCTACGAGTCCTTAGTGGTGCCGAGAATCAGTACGGTCGCTCTGCGGTATCTTTGGAGACACTTCGTCTCCTTGATCTCCAGGATTAGTCCCTCCTTGAGCGTACACGCTGGAGTTCTGTCCACAAGCCAGTCTCTTAACAGATGTCTGCGACCTTCGCTACAATGGCCCCCGGCCTGATGAAGATATTGTTGAATCTGGGGGCTCTCCCCTCACGAGATAGACAGGCTTCAGTATAACTAGATGCAACGGAAAATCTCAGCAAGGCGTTGTTAGTCACCTGTGCGAAAGTGGGGCTCTGTGTTTTCAGAGGCATCTGTTGTTTCAGCTCCATGTTCGGTATGTGTCTTTGGAGTCATTTCTCCTCTTGCCTGAAGAATAAGCCTGAGTAATTGCTTCCAGTGACGTTTTCGCCGTCATGGTCCTCTATAAGGTGCCTTGGCTGCGTTCCTCAAGCCACGCTGAGCGGGCTCTCCTTTTCTCGGCGCCGCTATGGTTCTTCTTTCTCACGGAGAGTCCCATTCGCTGCTCTTCCACCGTGGCAACAAGATGGTTGTCATCGGTTTCAGTACTCTATACCGCTCCTGGTGGGCTGTCCCCTGATCAGCTGCCCACCTTTCGCGGTGGGTTATACGAAGGTCGGGGATCTATATACCACAGGATTCAACCTGGTATCCCAAAGTCGCTATTAAGACCTAGTGCCAGTCATTTTGAGTCTTTTCTCAAAAAAACTATCCGCCTTATCAAAAAATGACTAATAACAAATTTGTAGATCGTTTTTGATTGAACAATCATTGTGTATCTATTGTTTCTTGTATTTTGCAAAGTTTGACCGCAAAATGGAATTTTTTATTTTTTAGTTCTTCTTCGTGTGGTTGAAACCAGAATCGTCTATCACAAATGCTGTTTAATGAACTCGATATTTTATTTTGGTCCCAAAAGAAAAACCAATCCAATTAGTCTTTTCAAATTTCCCCGGCATGCATACGTCGATGACGACAACAGCAGCAGACAGACATAAACCATCGTAAAACCTGTTTCTTTATTTAGGGTGTTTTGAAATGCGGAAACTTAAAGAAAACCGCGATATTAACTTTGCACATCATACTAGTACATTTGGATTATGATGAGAATGTAAAAACTGTTTCACTTGAATACGAAACACATTTTCCAAAAAAAGTGGGATTTTTAATTGTAGAGAACACCATTTTCAGTTATACGTTTTTTCCTAATGTGTCATATACAAAAACATTTGTTAACACTACCCAAGCATGAAAGTATTGCTTTAAATACCTACTTTTCTGAATTTCCATTTGAGAATTGTTCACTATTAATACCAACATATGATTGTGTTCTTGAAGAAAAAATTAATACTCTGTTTCTTGTTGCAGAGTTGAGTTCACAGTTCGAGTGCTTGCCTAACGGTGACCCTATTCCTGGTGTTCCTCGTTCTGGCACTTCAAATTCTCCTAATAGGAATCATTCTGCTGAAAAGTCTCTTCCTTCTACCCAGCCTCCTCTTCGTGATAGGTCCAGGTCTCCTGCAAGGCGTCGGTCTTCGCTCGTCCTTGGATTTGACCCTAAAGAACTTTCATTTATCAGGCTTATTCTCTACTCAAATCCGCACCGGGTATTTGAAGTTCGCAAGTATACTTTCCCTGCCGACAAACCAATTTTTTTGAGAGTAAGGGGTAATGCCCGTGTACCCATGCCAACCGAAGAGCGAAAAGTTTTAACAACATCCACTGGTGATGTAGTGGCAATATTTGAGCGTAATAATACACTTCTTCGTGGAATATATTCGAATCGTTTGTTTCTAAAACGAGTGAAAATAAACATGTACAGCGGCGCGGTTGTCGAATTGAACCGTGATGAAATCGAGGGAACGCCCATAGGATGTCACCCAATCTCAAAGAATTATAGAGTTGTACATGTAAACTGCATGTAAAACCAAATCATCCACACCATAAGTCAATTCTACGTTCTTAAGGCTTCCTTTCATAATTGCTCCAGTCTCTCTTTCTTGGAAACAGATTTTAGGATCGAAATTATAATAGGCTTATAATGTTGTCTCAGCGTCTAAGGGCATCAGTTTGCAACAATAAAGTGACACTTTCATTTTCACAGAAAGTCACTGGGCTTTCAGCTAGCTATCACTACAGAAAAAATATCACGCAATTAGTCAATTAGATTAATTAATGGTTTTTAGATGCTTTTAAAAGTACGAATATCATTCAGCAATTTGTATTTGACATGGAATATATTTCGCCAGCTTCATTCTGTAAATGTGGCTAATAGGCGCTGAGTTTGGATAAGTAAATAACTGCTTACTACAATCGATTATGGATTTTTTGATTTTATGCATACTGTTCAATTTTATTTTATTGTATTTGGCATTGTGAATATTTTTCACATTACGCTAAAAAAGGGTTAATTTGGATAAATGTTTTTGATATAATAACTGTGTAATGGATAATATTAATAATAAATACCGCTATCCTACACTATACTAGCTAAAGTTTATAGTTAATTAAAAATTCACAAGAAAAATATACCACTTCATCCTATAATTTCTTTAATCAACAATCCAAGTCACTTTTTAGCGAAAGTTATATATGTATAAGGAACTGAAATATTTCATAAAAACTCATAAATAACATTTTAATGATAGTCTTGATTTGAAAGAAATATTTAAAAGTATAGTAATTGATAATAAACATACCCTCATGTCCTCAGTCGTCAGCTCTTTATGAAGAGCTGGGTCACTGAGAAATCAGGAAGTCTGAGCAAGAATGATTGTCACCCAAATAGCAACGACTACGTAGAGATTGCCGGCCAAATAACCAGATTTCTTGTCACTTCTCATGATACTTCCGAGACGCCCGAAACTCATGACACCGAGCCTTATCAGTTATACAAACTATATGCGAAATAAAAATCTGCGACATGTAGTGAGATAATTAAAAATTGGAGTTAAAGACATTACGCAAATTTTTTTATGTGGGAAATAACAATTATCTTGTGTAGAATGTGGGGTTAAAAAGTCGGTGAAGTATAAAATAAATATTGAAAGTTCATGTATTTCCATTGAATAAAAATTCAGGTTCATGCATTTTATTGAAATTCTTTTTTGGTAGAAAATTAATCTTCTTGGTTAAAAATTCCTCTTTTCAGTTTGAAATTGAACTATTTTGTTGAAAATTCTTTTTATTTTTTTAAATACAACATTTTTTAATTTAAAATTAATGGCTCTTTTAGCGGTAAATTGAATTACTTGGTTCAAAGTTGAACTACTTGATTGAAAATTCAGTTTTTTAGTTGAATGCTATCAAAATTTTTATCGCCAATGAGTGCCGAATACGAAAAATGATAATCTGCTACGATTTACACATTTTCACAGAAACATAATTAAATAAATTTAAATAAAATAAAATAAAAAAGTGTAAAAAAATCTGGAATTAAAAATTATGAATGCCAAAACAGGGTGTCTATTCTACCGGGAAACCGGGAAAACCTGGGAATTCGCTCGAAGCGGCAAAAAAACGGGAAATGACCGGGAATATCTAGATTTCTAGTGAAAAAAAAGATAAATTTTCGCGCGAAAAGGCTTTTTTTCTGCTTTATCGGCCGCCGTTGCTTATGAACGCGAAATTTTTTCTACCAACGTATTCTAACCGTTATCGTTAGTGCTAAATGCGTCGAAAACAAATGAAAGTCGTTAGCAAGCAAAACTTTTGTTTACAATGGCAGTATATTATAAGATTTTGATGCTGGGCGTGTCTGGATCCGAAAAAAACATTATCTATGGATCTCATTTACTCGTTCTCGGGAAAATATTTGCGAAATTTTATAGTGTTGTGTGAGTGAACGTTATTCGACTGCAAAATACGTAAGTACATAACTTCGAGTATACATTGTATCAAGTGATATGCATGTAACATTTCTCGTAATAATTCTCTTGCCTTTCGAAAATTTATTAAACTTGAGGCATTTTTGACTATTTTCCGTAATTCTTTTCGTATCAAAAGTAATTTCGAAATTCTCTCAAACCGTAGTAAATTTGTCTTGATTGAGATAACCTCATTTAAAAATGAAAAATGTCAATTTCCGATACCTGAAAATGTTAGAGAATTCTTATTTTCACCAGAATATTGGATGATATTACAATTTACGTAAACCTTTATGAGTTTCGATAAATTTTACAAATTTATATTAGGATCTGGTAATTTCTTGAAGTACTTTCAGAGATAAAAAGAATAAATAGTTTTTGAACCCTAGAAAATTTATTGGCCATATTTGATTTGTAAATTTTTTTTTTTTTTTATCCGAAAATTACTCATCGTGATTTTTAGAAATTATTCTGAATATTAATGAATTTAGTGAACTTCTTAATTTTTAAAAATCAAAAAGTTCATAATATTTTTTGAACTGCAAAACTTTAAAAGGCATTTAAGTAACCTCGCATTTTTATTTTTTTTTGTTTTATTCCAAAATTCCGCAAGTTCTGTTAGTTTTAAAAATTTTATCATTTTAATTAAATGAATATTTTATAGATAGATTAAAGCTCATGTAGGGGGTAATCTAACCTACAAAAGTCACCTCAAAATATTGATTTCGAATGCTGGCGCACCGAAAGGATGTCAGGGGGCAATTTTTTTCCCCACATGAAGCACATATCCCTATTTGAGGGGGAAAGTCCCTTCGAAATGTCAACACCCGCGATAAATATTTAAAAAATTAACAAAATAACACAGTTTTCAAACACCGAAAAAAAGTAAACAGAAACAGTACAATCAGCGCCGCGTGGTATCTCGATCGATCACTAAATCTATTTAAAAGGACTTCTGGCGCCATATTCAAAATAAAAAAAGCATTGAAACATATGTAGGAGTAATAATTCTTAATAAGTTATAATATATTATTTAAAAAACATAACAAATAAATATTATTTTTAAAAAATATAAGAAAAGAGAAGGAAAAATATATTCAACGCAAAGTACTGACTGATAAAATAGATAAATAAAACTTTCCACATCTTCTTCTAATTCTGAGTTGATCTTATAATATTCCCTTCACACCACCCACACAGAAAAAATAATTTACATATAGCTAAAGAAGATTTGGTAAAGATTTTCCAAATTTGTAATTAGCAAAAATAAGCATTTTCCACAAAATGCAATGTTTTTGTGTTTATGATTTTTTCAGAGGAACCTTAGGCTACATAATGTACCCCTAACACTCCATCAAACCCACCCACGTATTAGAAATTAATTCTAGTAAGCTATAAAGACTTGGTAAATATATTGCTGTTTTATTCTTTAACGAAAAAATAACATTTTTAGAAAAAGTCGAAGTCGTTGTTTCTATGATTTTTTATGTGATCCTCAGTCAATAGATTGTTATCAGAACACCCATACAAACC